>CAUYQV010024851.1:0-56896 GCA_963574575.1 Galagoides demidoff | reverse complement strand
TACCCTTCTTCCTTTTTTTGCTTTCTGTACCCCATAAAAACCCCCTTCACCCTGGGTTCGAGGCTCTACCTTGGTGTGTGCACCAGGAGAGACCAAACCTGGGTTTGAATAAACCTCACCTCTTGCCTTTTACATCGGAGTTTGTCTCAGATTTGTCTGGTGGGGATATTTGGGAGGATTTTTCGGGCACAACAAGATGACAGACACAGGCCGGGGAAGGGCGTCTGGGGCCCAAGACACGTGTGGAGTACGAGGAAACTATTTCCCCAAACATCTCTTCCTGGCCCGTGTGGGATGATTCCTGCTCCACGTGGCAGCCTCCAAATCTCTCAACGCAGCTGCTGGGAAAGTCAGCTTCTTAGGAAAGCAGATGGCCGCCTCACAGGAAATCCGGGTTTTAGATGGATAACGGGACAGTTCTGCTTCCCATCCTCCCCTGAGGGCCCAACACACCACTGAGAGGGTTCAGGGAGGAGCGGCCAGCCTGGGCCTCCAGGAAGACAGACAAACCCAAGGGGTGCTGGCAACGGTTCAGAGAGTAGGGGCTGGGGCAAGCACCCCCACTGCGGCCGCTTTAGGTCACTTGCACAATGCCACTGAGTAGAGGCAGGGTACGAGAGCACCTGTTATCTCGCTGAATCCTCAAGACAACCCCGTGAGGTCCCCCATTTTGCAGATGAGGAAACTGAGGCTAGTACCTTGCCGAAACACGTGAAGAGGGAAGAGGTGCACACCGCTGGCTGCTGTGGTCGGTCGGAGCCAGCCCACTCACCACTAGACCCTCCTACCCGGGAAGTAGGCTGAGCTCAGGATGAACAGTCTATCAAGGTCAAGATTAGGGCTTCCAGGTCTTCAGGGGTAAAGTGAGGGACATACCAGGTGGCCTGGTCCCCAGCATGGTGGGGAAGGGGCTCCCACCAGCTCTGAGCCCCTGAGGTTTGTACACTGGCCAGCTCAGAAGCACTCACGCAACCAATAGCCTCCCTGGTCCTGGCCAAGCCTGATTGACATCAGCAAGGTGAATCCAGCACCCTCTGCAGGCCAGGGTACAAGGGCACCTGTTATCTCACTGAATCCTCACGACAACCCCGTGAGGTCCCCCATTTTGCAGATAAGGAAACCGAGGCTAGAACCTTGCTGACACATGTCTGTTCTTTGTAGCTCCCTCTTAAAGGGAGGAAAGGAGTCAGCATCCTCACCTGAGGTCAGTTCCATGAGAGGGAACTGCAGGGGGGACTGTGGCATCGGTGCCCACAGCCGGGGGGCTGTGTGGCAGCTGACCTGCAGGAAGGAGTGAGGCCAGGTGGCTGTGTGCTGAGGCTCCTCTTCCCCAGCTTCTTCCCTCCATCCCTGCTGTCCCCAAAGTCCACAGCTGTCCTGCCAGAGGTAGGGAGCCAGGCTGGTGCTGCTGAGACCTGCAGGAGTGGAAAATCTGCAGCCTCAATTCCGCTGGTTCCCATTAAAACAAATCTCCTTGTTGACAAAAATAAAGAGAACCAAGCCTCTGCCAGCACCGACTGTCTGCGAGTTGCTTTAACTCTTCCGCAAGGGGCTGGGTCTTCGTGCTCCAAGCTGGCGCAGGCCCACAGGCTTCAAAGCCTGGAAAATTCTTAATCGGGCAGGGGCTTTGGCAGGGCGCCCTGGTACATGGAAGAGTCTCCCCAGGGGGAGCAGCTCAGAGATGCCCAAGCCCAGGGTCTCATTAACGCTGCACAACATTCTGTTTCATTTTCCTTGGCACGAGGCTTGGGTTTTCCTGAGCTGAGTGGTGAGATGTGAACGCTAAGTGGACGGGCACACCAGGCTCGGGCTGCAAGGCCAGCGCTGTCTGAGCTCAGGCAGGCTGGCAAGTCTGCGACGCCACGGAAGGGTGATCAGCGCACCATGCCAGGTACCCAAGACAGCTGCTCCCGGGAGCAGAGCAGATGGTGGCAGTTATTTCCAGGCAAAGGAGAGTCTGGGTGGCAGCAGGTGGGAGGACACTGCATCACCATCCCTGAGATCCACTGGGCTCCCATAACTTTGGGTCTTTGGATGGGCAAATGGGGAGACCCACGTTGCAGCTGGGGAACATAAGACCACAAATGTGGAAACGAGAGCAAACAGGAACTTGCTGTCCCAGTCTGGAGCTCAGAATTCTGAACCACACTCCCTCTCGATGCTCCTGGGAGGGAGGGGAGGATCCTTCCCGCCTCTTCCACCATTTGGTGGCTCCAGCCTCTGCCTCTGTCTTCACAGGCTTCTCCTCTCCCTGTGTCTCTTCTCTGTGTGTCTTTTATAAGGACACTTGTCTTGGGAGCAAGGGCCCACCTGATAATCTGGGTAGATCCTGCCTTGACAACCTTAACTTAGTTACATCTGTAAAGGCCATTTTTTGAGATAAAGTAACAGGTCACAGGTTCTACTTGGCATGGAACTGTCATTTGGGGGCTACCACTCTACTCATGGAGCACAGTGTGACCCGTGTCAAGCAGGCAGAGCTGTGCAGGAAACTTCTCTGCATAGAAGTCTGCTCAACACTCTGAGCAAACAGTTCTTTCTCCAGGTTGTTTAGGGACCGTGAATTAAACAGTGGCACTGTCCTCACAAGCCACGGCAGCCTTCTCTTTTGGAGCATCTGGGGTGCACCCTGCCTCGCTCCGAACTTTTGCTCTAAGACAAACTCATGTCAACACTGTGGGGTTGGTCCAACCTCCGAGCATTTGGTGCTGTCCTGTGGTCAGAGGTGGCAGGAGGGGCCACATAGCTGAGTGAGTTTCCCGAGCTCATGGTTGCTCATGCCAGGTGACTGTGCCTCCCTTCCCTGGTGTTCCTGTCCAGTGTCCTGGAGGACCACATCCCGCCTTTTCTCCTCTTCTTGACACCCTGCACCCCACACCAAGCCAAACAGGAGCGATCAGATGAGAGTTTCCACACACAACTCCTTCCCCACTGCCTGTCTGCCGTGGGTGCTGCCTCCGCCAGTGCTGGCCTGAGTGGGCTGCCCGCATTCTCAGACATGTGCTCCAGGCCACCTACTCACCTGCTCCCAACCCCTGGGCCTACTCCCCTCCCAGGGCCTCTGGAGTGGCTCTGGAGTTCTGCTGTGGGAGCCAAGGACAGAACATGCACTTTGGCAAAAGGGCCTGGAATGGGATCCTGACCCCTGCCCAACCTGGGGAATCAATGGCTTTGGCTATTTCTAGGCCCTGATCTTGAGTGCCCACCTGCCCTGCACACTGCCAGCTGCTGTCACAGGGGGTGGAGAGTCACAGAGGGTAGGGCTGGGTGTGAGCCAGTGCCTACCTGCCCTGCACACTGCTGGCTGCTGTTACAGGGGGTGGGGAGTCACAGAGGGCAGGGCTGGGTGTGAGCCAGTGCCCACCTGCCCTGCACACTGCCGGCTGCTGTCACAGGGAGAGTGGCGTCACAGAGGGTGGGGCTGGGTGCTACTGCTCATGTGCGGCCTCCCCGAGGCAGACCAGGCCAGACAACTCTGGGGAACAAATATGACTTCCAGGTTAGATTCCATTTTGGGAGACTCACTCTAAATTCTATATTCCTTTTTACTTCCTCTTATGGAAGAAAATCTAATCTGGAAGAGGTTTCCATTAAACATCGGTTTAATACGAAAAATGAAAACAAATAAAACTAGAGGCTACTGGAAAAAACAACAGTTCCAGTAGCGTGTGTCTGGCCTGAGTGAAGTGTGGTGACACACGGCCTCACCCAAACTTCCCCGACCTGTAATTGCCAGTCTGTGCCCCCCTGTTGGGGACAGACCTCTGTCCTCGGCACCCAGCTGCAAGGTGGGTTCCCATGTGGGGCCTGTCTCTGCCCCATGGTTTTCTTGGCCTCTGTGAGGGGATCACATGAAGACACAGTGTGGAGATGTGTCCCACTGTGTCCAGGCCTGTTGGGGGTTGGATGGCGGCAAAAATACATATATGACCACCACTAACTCTAGAACTATGATGTGAGTTATCTGGAAAAGTTGTCTGGGCAGATGCCATCAAGTTAAGAACCTTGATATTCGGAGATCAACCTGCATTAGACAGGTGGGCCCTAAATGCTGCCACCAGTGTCCATGTCGGAGGGAGGCAGAGGTTAAAAAACAGACACACACTGAGGGTGAGGGGTGAGGACAGAGGCAGAGTTTGGGATGATGTCAAGAGGCACTTGGGGCTCGGCGCCTGTGGCTCAATTGGCTAAGGCGCCACCCATGTACACCTAAGGTGGCGGGTTCGAATCCCCAGCCTGGGCCTGCCAAACAACAATGATGGCTGCAAGCAAAAAATGGCCGGGTATTGTGGCGGGCGCCTGTGGTCCCAGCTACTAGGGAGGCCGAGGCAGGAGACTCACTTGAGCCTAGGAGTTGGAGGTTGCTATGAGCTGTGATGCCATGGCACTCTACCCAGGGGGATAGCTTGAGGCTCCGTCTCAAAAAAAAAAAACAAAAAAACCCCAAAAAACAAAAAAAAACCAAAGAGGCACTTGGAGAGCCTAGGGGCTGGGAGAGGTGGTGAGGACCCTCCCCTGGGGCCTCTGGAGGGAATGTGGACTTCTGGTGTCCAGAACCAGGAGAGAAATATTTCTGTTGCTTTAAGCCACTTTGTTGCAGCAGCTTGGGGACTAAGATGAAGCCAGCATGGCTCTAGGACTGGAACTTCTGAAAAATAAGCATGGCGGGTTCAACAAGCATCCCTGCCTGGACACTGTCCTGCCTGCAACATCCCCACCGCCCTGTGAGATGGAAAGTGTCGTGGGGCACCCCAGGCTTTGTCCTGAACAAGTGCCCCGTTATTCTTCAGATGGTTTTGGGCCCAGGAAGCACATGCCTGTGCATCCTATGGGGAAGCCCCAGACCTGGGGAGGTCAAGGGGGCCGGGTCCCAATCTCAGTATCATCAGGTCCTCATGGAATGATGTCCTGTGTGCTACCTAATGTCCTGGGGCCTCCTGTCTGCTGGTCCCTGCCACATGGCATGGGAGGGGGATAAAACCATGGACCCAAGAAACTTCTCAGCAACCTGTTCAGGAAGGACCCAGGGCACCAAGAAAAGGGTTATTCTGGACAAATGATGGCCCGGAAGTGTTGTCAGGATGCATGTGGAACGGCAGGCAGCCCTGCTCTTGCAGGGAAGAACATGCGACCTGGTCTTCAGTGGGGGTGGGAGCTCTTGGCAGACACACTGGCTTGCCGGCCGAGACAAGTCAGCCCCCTCTCCAGGCCTCAGTCTTTCCTTCTGTGACATGGAAGTCGTGGTCTTTTGATGCCCTTGCAGGGCACAGCTAACGTGAAAGGCCAGGCAAACATGGAACAGGGGTTACCCTGCAGAGGACCATGAGAGGAGGGGCACATGTGGCAGAAGAATGTCCCGGTGGGCATCCTGGATAGAACTCCATCCGTCCACTCTCCCCACCTGAGAATGGGGGGCAGTGCCTCCCTCCTGTGGGGCCCACACAGCCCCTGATCTGCACACTCCTTGTAGCTGACCATGTCCAAGACGGAGGCCTTAGTGGATGAGAGGCATGGATCAGGCTGGTTGGGTCCCCAGGCTGACCTCCTACCATGTCCAGCCCACCTGTCTTCCACACTGGGCTCCGGGAAGCCACAGTTGCTTCTGACTTTGGCCCCCATACCTTGTCCTTCTAAGCAATTCTCCACATAGAGGTCAGATTTTTCCAGAATGCACGTCTGCCATAGCCATCTACTTTTAAACTGTCCACACTTCCCATTCTCCTCTGCAAAAGTCCAGACTATCTGTCTAGGGAGGTCTGCCCTGTGTCCAGGGGTCCCCTCACCACCTCTGCTTACCTTTACATCTCAACCTCCATGGAGTGATCCCCAAGTGCCTTCCTCTGGGCCCTGGGGATGTGCTCTTCTTCTGTGGTGGGGCAAAGAGTTCAGGATGGCACCCTGAGGGGCGGCACCAACCCTGAGCTACCACCTCATTCTGTGTTCCTTTTGGTCTGAGCAGCAATCTCTTTGATTGGCTGGGCCTGGGCCTTGGGATTTTCTCCCACACCTGCTGCTTGCCCCTGACTATGGTGCCACCTGTCACTGAGGCTCTGGGGTCCTGGCAGGGCTCTGGGCGTAAGGACCATGGAGGGAGTAGGGGCAACCTTACAGAGCCCCTCTCATAGGGCTCTGGGGCCGCACTTCAGAGTTGTCCCACGTCCTGGCAAGGCCATGAGACCTTGAGCCTTCCTACAAGCAGTCCTTGGATGTGGGCTGTCGTTGAGCAGGGAGGGTATCTAAGCCCTATTTGGGCAAAAGACTCAGCTGTGAGCCACCAGCAGCTGGCACTGTTAGCAAGGGGCCTTTTGATCCTGAGAGGGTCTGGGTGGCCCACCCTACAGATGGGAGCCCTGTTCCCTCATGTTCCTGAGAAACTCTTCTACACACACAGGCATTTCCATAGGCACCGCCTCCCCTGTTCTCAGAGCCCTTGGGAGGTACTCAGGCGCATGGCCAACAGAGAGCGAGTGCTCAGGTCAGATGGGCCCTTTCTGAGCACCTGCTCTGTCCTGGCCCCACCCACGAGTCATCTCAGGGTCCCTTCCAGCAACCTGAGCAATGGTGTGCACCTGCCCCCATTCTCAGTGGAGGCTCGGGCCAGCGTGGGGAACTGCAGCCTCTATCCTGGGGGAAGTGGGCTCAGCTGTTCTCGCCCAGGTGCACTTGCTCAGGTGCCATGGAAGCTTGTGTTGCAGCATGTGGGACCCTGTGTGGGGCATGTCACAGGCACCCTAGATGGCTGTTCATGTTTCATTAACTGCTAGGAAATGGCCATGCAGGGGGGTCTCTAAAAGAGTTAATATGGATCTTTCTAACAGACGTTTTTCTTGGGCTGCAAACTTGTCTTTATCTATGAAACATTCTCCTGGACCGTGTGGAAAGTGTGTACTGGCACACTGTCATCGGAATTAATTGCAATCTCACTTTGTATGTCTAAAGCCAGTATTGTGTGTTTGTCATGGGCTGTTTTGCCTGGAAATCCCATTATTTGGTGAGGTTTACTTGGCACCTGATGGAGTATTCAGGTCCAGTAAAGCCAGGTCCTCGTGGATATGAAATGGAAACAGCTGGGCAGCGTGGAGGGGCAGGGCCAATGGCCGGCACAGCAAGGGGATGCAGGGCTGCTTTCCCCATCTGTGTCACCACCCTGGTCCTCCGTGATTTGTGCTTGCTGTCCCTGTACTCTGGGACTGGCTTCTCAGCTGTGGCTGTTGAGAGCCCTGTTTCCTGGCCCTCCAGCCTCCTGTTCAACTTGGTCTCACTGGTGTGGCATGGTGGGTGGGGCTGGGGCCCTGGCACCATGGGGTCCTGGCTGGGAGCTCTGTCTGGAGAAGAGCATCTTTGCTCCACTCTGGGATGGGGCAGGACGAAGGCTTCACTTCACCAAGTGTGAAGGTTCAGGCTGCACTGAGAACCATTCCAGTTAAACCCACAGTAGTTTAGACCAGATCTGGGTCCCAGAGTTCACTAGGACCAGGGCCAGGGGCTCTTCCCAGCTCACTCCCCTCACTCTCGTGTCTTGCTCGTGCTCAGACTTCAGGTGGGGTCAGTAGCAGACCTGCAGCTGCTTCTCTATAGGCAGAGGGAGCACAGACAGGACCGTGCAGTGTTCCAGGACCTGTGTTCCTACCATTGATGTTTGGCTGTGTCCCCCTGTGCACACCTGCTCCTATCACACCTGCCTCTATGCACACCTGCTCTCACATACACCTGCCCCTGTGCACACCTGCTCCCATCACTCCTGCTCCTGTGCATACCTGCTCCCATCACACCTGTCCCTGTGCACACCTGTTCCTATCACACTTGTCCCTGCACACCTGCTCTCACACACACCTGCCCCTGTGCACACCTGCTCCCATCACACCTGCTTTCACACATACCTGCCCCTGTGCACACCTGTTACCACACACATCTGCCCCTGTGCACACCTACCCCTGTGCACACCTGCTCCCATCAACACCTGCCCCTGTGCACATTTGCTTCCAGAAACATTTGTCACAAAGACTGTGGTTTATTCATCTGTACTAGACAAGAGGGTGTTCCTGATGCTGGTTGGGACCACTTCATTCCCAGAAAAGGATGGGCAAGTTTCTGTAGGGAAGAAAAAAGAGAGAGGGACTCTGGAATAAGCTGGGAGCCTTGGAGGAGGTGGCCGTGCCTGAACCTGTGCTCTGGGCCCTTGTCCTAGCCCCATGCTCACCCCCAGGTGGATGGTGCCACCAAGGCAAGGCTGAGTGCCATGTGCTAAAGGGGATAAATGGCCAGAGTGGCAACAGGTCTAGCAGAGGTCAGAAGTCCATCTGGACAGGGTCGCTGCCCTGTATCCCCTGCCTCCATGCAGCAGGACAGTGCCTTAGGTAGCTAAAAGCCCCTATTTTTCTGGAAAGCAGAGCTCCTCAATCCTGGATTCCTGCTGAAGCCTCCTGAGTGGGATGGTGACGTGCAATGGGCTGGTTTGCACCCTCTGAAATCTATAACTCCATTACCCTAGAGTGTGACTGTGTTTGCAGACAGGGCCTGTAAAGAGATAATTAAGTCAAAACAGGGGCATTAGGGCAGGCTGTTTTCCAGTCTGCCTGGTGTCCCTGTCAGAAAAGGAAGTTAAGACCCAGATACACAGAGGGACAGACAACCATATGAAGACACAGGGTGAAGGTGGCCTTCTGCAGACCGAGAAGAGAGGCCTCACATGAGGCCAGCCCACCCCACTTTGCTCTGGGGTTTCCCGTCGCCAGGACTGGGAGAGAAAATTTCCTGTCATTTAAGCCAGACAGCGTGTGGCACTTAGTTGTAGCAGCCCAAGCAGGTCACCTGCAGACCCTGGCAATCTCAGGAGCCCCCCTTGGGCTATTGGCCAGCCCACCCAGCTCCCCTCCCACTTGAGGGACACAGAACGAAGAAGGCTTCAAACACGAGGTGATGAAGGAAAGCCTTTGTCTGAAGCCTTCAAAGTGGCTGCCTTTCCACATATTGGTATCTGTTCAGTGATGACATGGGGATGTAAGGGGCTCCCTCCCTTCTTACCCCGACCCTGGTATGGAGGGAGAGTTCTGCTGGCTCTGTAGACAGAGCAGTGGCCTGGTCTTCTAAGAAGCTGCAGCTTGTGTGGGCTTGGGTCAAGGCTGAAGGTCAGAGGCAAACCAGGGGCAGCATGGTGCTGTGAGTTCTACAGATAGCAGGCCTTGCTCTCCACCTGGACCAGCCTTCAGGTTCTCCCTGGTCCACTCTGCTTGTGGAGCGCAGGGCCGATCAGGAAGGTCTGAGTCCAGTCCTGTTCAGCTACACCCTTGCTGCTCAGCCCTGAGGGAGCAGTTGGCTTTCTGAGCCTCCTTTTCTTCCTCTTTCAAAGGGTTGTTGCTTGAGTGAATGAGATGATGCAGGTAAGCGGTGCCTTGGTGGGAGGGCAGAAGGCGTGGAGGGTCAGGGGCAGAGAAGTGGGAAGGGGACGCCATGTCCAGCACCCCGCCAGGCCTCCCTCCCCTGTCTTCTCATCTAAGCATCACAGGGGTCCACAGAGGTCAGTTTCCCCGTCTGCAGTTCACACACAGCAAACTGAGGCTCAGAGAGAAGAACCCACTTGCCCAAGGTCACACGGCTAATGACTAGTGCCACTGGGATGCTGGTGTGTCTGGGACACTCTGCACATGGCTGAGTTCCAGGACACTGGCTGAAGGCTGGAGTTGTCGCCACCAGTGCAGGACACAGGACTGGAGCATTCTCCTTGGCGACTGGGGTAGGCGCAGGCCCTAAAGCGTCCCTGCTTGGGGTAGTGTGGGAAGCTCCGGGTACTCTGCCAGGCCCTCCTGGGCCCACCTCAGTGGACCATAAACTCCTGGAGGGCAAGCAGACCCCTGCATCTGGGCATTCTGTGAAGACGGGCTACCTGGGTACCTGTCTCCTCCTGGGACTGAAACTCCCACCTGTGAGGAGGGGGAGAGAAAACCTGATTCCTGCCCCTTAAGGGCTTGACCTTGGGAAGAGGCCAGCACCTCCTGCCAGGCAGTGACTCCGGGAAGCTGGCGGGACTCTCAGGAGGGTGAGGGACCATCAGCTCCACGACAGAGCAAAAGTTGACATTGTCACAGATACTCTCTTGGGGATTTCGGCTCTGCTGCTTAAAAAAATCAGTGAGAAGAAACAGATGTGAAGTTGGGCAATCAGATCTCAGGAGCGAGGTACAGGGCACATCTGGCCTGCCCCACTCCCCACAAGGTGCCATGGGAAACAGGCGGTAGGTGGCAGGTCAGGCTAGGGTCAACCAGAGCTGTGCAGGGCACCAGCTGGGGTAGCCCTGTCCATGGTCAGAGCCAGCAGAAGTGGTGCCCAGGGAGGGCCTGGATAGGAAACTGATGTGCGTCACAGAGGAGGAAGACACACGGGCACGCCAGGGGCCACCCGACTTGGGTGCTGGAGTCCTTCTGCTTCCTGTAAGGACAGTGTGCATAGGACTCGGAGGCTCCCTCACTGCAGACTCCCCGGAGCCTATAGCGGTGTTGGCAAGTGCAGCAAACCTTTTTCCAAGGACTCTCCACTTAACCGGCTGTGGGAGGGCACAGGCCGAGAGATTGGGACAGTCTCCTGCGGCCACTGTTGCCTGAGTCTGGGCAAGGTGGTCCTGCAGGCATTGTTTGGTCTGGATGATGTGTGAGACAAGCAGCACATGCTCCAGGTTGCAAGCTCAGGGACCTGGGCTCCCATCCTGACTCTCCTGCAGGAGATTTGGTACATTGGGAATTTCCTTACCCCCGTGACTGACAACTTCCTTGTCTGTAAACGGGACACACAACAGAATTCCCTGCCATTGCATGAGAACTGATACACCTGTGGGCACAATGTGGGAGGCCTGAGGGGATGGCTGAGAGTTTTTCTGTCATCCTGGGAATCCTAGTCCTCACCCGTGCGAAAACACATTTGCCACCTGGCCGAGCCACTACACTGCTTGCCTCTGTCCAAGCTGCTGTGTCCATGAATCTTAAGCCTATGCATTCATATTGTTGCTGGGAGGTCAACTTGGGGGGGATCTTGGGGTGGTCATTTGACTTTCAGCTCTTGAGGGACTCGTTATGTAAGCCGGGCCAAAGTTCAGAAGCCTGTTCCGAGTTACAGGAGACGTGAGGGCTGGCTAACCAGCTCAGAAGCATACACGTGACTGTCAGAAAGGAGACTCAGGCATCCTTGGGGAAAAGGATGACCTTCACAACACTGGGATCAGAGTCTGCACCCTCTTCCAATAATCAGGTTGCTGACTTGTGGCAGCACCCCTAGTCTTTAGGGAGATGCTGGTCTTCCTGTTGGTGGGTATGGTGTACTCTAGGGGGCCATGTGGGGCTGGGCCTCACTCAGCAAGGGGTGCAGGAAACAAAAGTCACAGCTTAAACAACACACATGCCCACGCATGCACATATCTCTCTCACACATGTACCCAGGCCCACACATGCACACACCTCTCTCACACATGTACATGGGCCCACACATGCACACACCTCTCTCACACATGTACACATGCCCACACATGCACACACCTCTCTCACACATGTACACGTGCCCACACATGCCCTTACTTCTCTCACACATGTACACATGCCCACACATGCACACACCTCTCTCACACATGTACATGGGCCCACACATGCACACACCTCTCTCACACATGTACATGGGCCCACACATGCACACACCTCTCTCACACATGTACACATGCCTACACATGTACACACCTCTCTCACACATGTACACGGGCCCACACATACACACACCTCTCACATATGTACACATGCCCACACATGCACACACCTCTCCCACACATGTACATGGGCCCACACATGTAGATGCACCCACCTCTCCCATACATGTACACCATGTACACACACAGCCCCACACTCTCACGTAAGCACATGTACTCTCAACTCACACAAACACATTTTTCCCCATCACATATATGACCTGTACAAGTTGGAAAACATAATCAATAACAAAGCATATAAAACCCAGAAGTAACCTTTGCTTTACAGAAAGTGTCTCAAGCCTCTCTCCCTGTTAGTGTTTGCAAAACTGAATACGTTTAAGAGTCTATGTGGCAGCTGTGGAGGCTGAAAACTCAATCATTAAGTTGGCACCAGCAACCTGCCTCCAGGCTCAAAAGCCGGCTCAGGACCATCCCAGCAAGCCTGACCCCTGACTGCCTTCCTCAGCTCCTGTTTCCAGAATGTTGGGAATTGAAGGGCATTTGGAGAATTTCACGCCCAGTCTGGAGATGTAACTGGAGAGGGGAGTCCCAGCCGCATCTGGCATTAGGGGCTGAATTGTTTGTTCAAAGGCAACAGGACGGCTCAGGGTTTGAAAAGCATTCTTAATTCACTTTCATTCCTTGTTTTAACAGCAAGCGGAGCAGCCCTGGGGGAAGGAGTGTGGGTCAGGCTTCAGCAGGCAGTGCAGGGAGGCCCCCCGGGACTGGGGAAGGCTGAGAGGGAGACTCCCACCCACCACCGAGCCTGGCAGACCTTCCGTGGGAGGGGAGGAGCCCTCAGAAGGCGCAAAGAAGTGAAGGCTGGAGGGGGCTGTCTGCCAGCTCCTCCCCGGGGCAGAGATCAGGAATGCCCTCTGCTTGGCGGCTGTCGTCTCTGTCATCTCCCGAAGGGGATGCTTTCTTTGGTTTCCTTTTTATGGCAGGGGGGCCACCAGGGAGTAGGCAGGAGTGAGGTGAAGGAGTGGCGGGCAGCAGAGCAAACCTCGCCTGATTAGTAACCCAGATGTTCCATGTCCCAGCACATGGAGGTTTGAGACCTCTCAGGACATTGGACTGTAACTAGGGTCCCCTGCCCATCTGCAGCTAAGAGGGAGGTAGAAGGTCCGCTGTCCAGGCTGACACGTCGCCACAGTCTTGGGCGCCCCGATCTGGCTGGAGTGGAAGTTTAGTCTCCACCCAGAAGAGGAGTTCTGAGTTACTCCACGTTCCTGACAAAGTTAGGCGGGGTGAGCGGCAACTCTTTCTCCACAACCCAAGGGACCAAACTTTGCGGGCCCTTCCGCACTGCTTCTTGGCGCTTGGCCAGGTGCCGGCACCTGGGAAGTGAAGAGTCAGGGGCCAGAGAGGGCCGCTGCGCTCCGAGGCCGCCCCGGCTCGCCGCCCGCTCTCGGAGAAAGAGCAGGGGCGTCGCACCCGCCCCACGTCCGCTCCCGCCCGGGGCCAGCCCCTTCCTCGCCGCGACTCGCCCGCTGTCCCCACCCCCTCGCCCGCGGCGCCCAGTGGGAGGCGGGGGCTGGCCTGGCCGAGTCCAGAGCCGGGCTCTGATTCGCTGCCGGGCCTGGGGGATCGACAGCCTCCGCGGCTGCCTGCCAGGAGAGAGGGAGGGAGAGAGGGGGAAAAAGTGAGCGGCGCCCAAGGCGAGGTCCGCACTCCTCGTCCCCGCGGCTGGCGCAGGACCTCACTCCAGCGGAGCGCCCACGGGGAGCGGGTCGCGGGGCGGCGGCGGCCAGGAGGAGGCGAGAAGGAGTTGCGGGAGGAGGAGGAAGCGAGTGTGAGCGAGCCGAGCGGGGTCCCGGCCGCCCCGCGGGCCAGAGTTGAGCCCTCCCGCCCGTGGGCGAGCGCGCCAGCCGCCCCTTTCAGAACAGCCACCTCCACAAAGAAGAACGGGCGGCGCCGTGCTCCCCATGCCCTCTTGAAGTGGTGCGGTCCCCGCTGAGTCTGCCGCCCGGGCGGAGCCCCGCGCTCCCCGTGCGTCCCGTGTGTCCCTGAGCGCCCCTGCGCGCCCCGGCCCGCGCTCCGCCGGCATGGACCTCCACACTCGCTGGAAAGCGCGCAGCCCGCGCAGCCTGGGCACTCCGCTGCTGACCCCGCCGTTGCTGTTGCTGCTCCCGCTGCTGCTGCTGTGGGCGCTGCCTCCGAGCTGCGCAGGTAAGGGCGCCTGGGCGTGGGGGCTGCAAGAAGGGGCGCTCGCGTCCCGGGCGCGCTGTCATCCCGGGGCGCTTTAGGCCGCCTCTTCCGCGCCTGCACAACTTTCCCCCTTGGCCTGTGGAATGCACGGGCCGAGACCGCGAATGCCATTGGCTGGAGGCCCGGAGGGGGAGACTTGCCGCCGCAGTCCCCAAACGTGCGGGTCGGGTGGGGCAACCGTGCGATCGAGGAAGGGCTGCGAGTTGGACCCGCCAGGGTGTTGTCCATGAGCCGGGCAAACTTTTGTCCTGAAACCTTGCGTTCTCCCTTCTGGGTCCCACATCACAGGCGCCCAGCTCTGGCCCACAGGGCCCTACAACAGAACTTCCTCTGCTGAAAGCCGGGCAGGGCCGCCCCCTAGAGTCACAGTCTGTCAAACCCGGCTGATTGTCGAGGGGTTCCTGGGGTGGGGGGTCCCAGAGCCCTGGACTTCCTTCACCAGGCGCGCGTCTCTCTGGGCTGGCTCTGGCTTTCCCTGGGGACAGGGTTCCATGCGGTCCTGGCTGCCTAAGTGTTCAGCGGCACTGGAGAGTCTTGCAGGGGGGCAGACCAGCCCTGCTTCTCATCCCATCACCCCAGACCTCCTGTACTCCTGGAGGCAACTTTGCTTAGGTTCCCTGCCCGGAGACTGGGTGTCTGAGAAAAGCCAGGAGATGCTCTTGGAGGCAGGGCTGTCAAGGGTTTTCACTCTGGGCATATGTGCCATTCCTTCTGCCAGGTCAGCCCTTGGAAGGAGCCCGGCCTCCCTGGGAGGGCTCTGCCAGCGGGCACTGACTGGATCCCTGCCTGGGTTTTGGTAGTTCTGACTGGCACACTGCCTGGTGCCAGAGTGTTTTTCTAGGCATGACCTTTGGTGCTTAGCTCTGGGGTGGGTCTTCACAGTTGCTCAAACATCAGAGCCCAAAGTCCTGGAAGGTGCCTTACTCCCCATGGACAGGTGGGATGATGAAGGTTCAGAGCTGCTGGTGCAAGGGGAAGGGACAGTGGGCTCAGTGGGCAGATGGACGGACAAGCCGTCCCCCAGAGAGAAGGCCGCTTTCAATGCCTTGTGAAGGGGAGACAAGTGGGAAGAATCATTTTCCTCCTTCCATTTGCCAAGTAAAAGATTCTTTTCCTTTTTTCCTGGCACAATCAGTGCTTGCTGGGTTGGCGTGGATGAGCAGGAGTCTGGGTGTGGGGCTGCCCTGGGGCTCCAGGGGAGGAGGGAGGAGCCTGGCTTGGTTCCCAGGATCTGGGGTCTTATCTGGGGCTTCCATCAGCTCTCCCATGACCCTGGGCTAACTGGCCTTGTGTTTCTCCAGGGGTTAGTTGAAGGTGGGGGACAGAAGAGGTCCCCAGAAGAGTAGGGTGGAAAGAGATGGAGAACGAGCCCAGGGGACCACACTGTTGACTGGGGACTTGGCCCTATCTCAGTGCCTCTGGGTTTTTTCCCAGAACCTCAGGAGGGACTCAGGAGGAGGCCGGGGCTGGGTGTAGCTGGCAGACCCTACATTCATCTGGCCTCGGGCTGTTCATCCCACCCCTGCCATCTCACCCCACCACTCCCCTCATCTGTGGCCCTGCCAGGGTGGCACGGGTAGCTGGCCATGGAGCTGGACATTTTGCCTTGTCAAAACAGGCATTTAAAAGCATGTGAAGAAGCCCCTTTCCTGGTGGGGTTTGCAAACCCCTCTCTTCCAACCAGGGTGGGACCCCTTTGGAAGTCATGCTCAGCGCGCGGCCAGATGCAGGCCAGGCGGGAGAGGTCCTCAGCGTGGGCCTTTGCTCTTCTCCGTCCTGGGGTTTGCCAGATGTTTTCTGAGTTTTCTCTGAACATAGCTCTTTTTCCTACCTTCTTCTAGGCCAAGTGTGTGAAGGAATGAAAAGTAAGATTGCATTTGGGGCAGTTTAACGTTGTAACGGGCAAGGAGAGTATGGGAAATGAAACATGACCCCAATATTTGGAAATTGAGGTCATCTCCTTGGCAGACCATTGGTTGACTACAGTCACATGATCACTTTTTGCAATAATTTGTGGGGAGAGTCAGCCAAGTTTTTTGAGACTTGTCAGATATCAAATGGTTAAATTTCCTCTGACTCAATCAAGTTGGCTGGAAAGACATCCTTTTCCATCCTCTGCCCCCTCCCTCCCTCTCCCCTGCAAGAACAGACAGTGGGAGGGGTTCAGAAGCCCAGCAACGCCCCCAGCCCCGGACCCCCTCCCTCCTCCACATCTCAGGGGCTGAGGGGCTTGGAGTTGAGGCTTCCGCCCGAGGCCACGACCACCCGGCAGTGGCCCTGGGCAGGAGTGTCTCTGTCTCTCTTACAATGATGTTGCTCTAGGCTGTTCTGGGGTGCTGGCCAGAGCTGCCCCTTTCCCCCACCCTTCAGATATTTCTGGACTCTCCTTGCTGCCACGCCCTTAGCCGAGCACAGCTGATGCCAGCCTGGCCCCTGCCTTCTGTCTGGCCCGTCTCTTGCCTGGATGCCCAGTCCTGTCTTCCTGGATTATAGATTTTGTGGGCTAGAACAGGGGTTGTGGGGAACAGGCCTTGCTCCCCACTTAATAACAGTGATGGAGAATGGTCCCTGGAGGTCAAGAATGAGTCATCTACCCTCTGAGGGCACCCACTCAGAAGCCTAAGGACAGGCTGACTGGGAGCCACGCAGGACCTGCCCTTCCCATCATGTGGCTCTGGGAACAGCCTTTGGAGATAGTTACATGTGGGAACGAATTTTCTGGCACTTGCTTGGTCTGTGTTGAGCACTGGCCACATCATCTTGTGGGTCCCTCACACAGGCTTGCAAGGGACAGACACCTGGAGCAGGGATCCCAGGCAAGTCTGTCCACCCCTCTGCCTGGCACGTCACCCTTGGCCTTGTCAAGTTTTATCCTCTCATTTCACAGCAGTGCTCTGAGCTGTCTTCCTGGCCGGGGGTGGGGAAGGTGTTCCATTTGGCCAACACAGTGTTTAAGCGTCTTCCTTTCCTCCCTCCCTCCTTCCTTTCCTCCCTCCCTCCTTCCTTTCCTCTCTCCTTCCTTCCTTTCCACCCTCCCTCCTTCCTTTCCTCTTTCCTTCCTTCCTTTCCCCTCCCTCTCTTCCTCCATCCCTCTCTCCTGTCTTTCCTCCTTTCCTCCTTCCTTCTTTCCCTCCCTTCCTGCCTCCCTCTCCTTCCACCCTGCTCTCCCCTTTTCACTCCGTTGTCTCCCAAAGCACCCTAATTGTCCGCAGTCCCATGACTCCTTTTGTCCACCTGCAGTCTGCATCACCTTCCTGTTCTCTGAAGGCCTTTGCTGTTGCCCTGGGGAGACCAAGGGGAATGTGGGGCTTGTCCTTCCCTGCAGGGTGCCCAGTTTGACAGGCAGGCACTGTTGTTTGTTTTACTCACAGCCTATCTGGGACAGGCATTCTGGGAGGGCTGGCTTCCTGGAGGAGGTGGCCTGGCACCGGCCTTCCCCTTCTTCTGTTGCAGGAGGGAGTCTCCTTAGCAGGCTGTTGTTCACCTCTGGTCTTAATCTCACCCTTTGTCCCTCCCTCATGGCAGGACACTCCCAGAGTTCTCCTGGCCACTTTCCCTAGCTGGAAAGCCCCTTGTTAATGTGGTTGGCAGGTGCCCCCAGCACATTTGCCCTGGGAGCCCTTTGTCAGAGAGTGCAAGTGCCCCACAGGGGAGACCGGGGCAGGTCCTGGGCACTTCACCAACCCCTTTCCTGCCCCCTCCCACATCCCTGCGAGGGAGTGGTGGGGTCGATGGGGTAGGCGGTGGCCCAGGGAGGGTGTCTGCACAGCCCTGCAGACAGTTGACAGATACAGACAGCTGTGGCTTGAGATGTGGGGACTCTGGCGAGGAGTTCGAGTACCTGTGCATGGTGACAGGTGGTTGGATGTGGGAGCAGCCATTCTTCGACAGTCAGCTGCTGATACCCCGGGCAGCAGGGATAGTACCAGGCTGGTGCTGTGCAGACTGCATTTCTCTGCACTCTTGCCTTGTGGGGACACTTTCCTGTGTCACCTCCTGGGGTCTTCATACAGGTCACACAAGGCAGCACATCTGGAAATGCTTCATGAGCTGGACTGTGCATGCATGTCTATTGTGTTTGTCTGTGTGTGCTGGTGTGTTTTGTGTCTGTGTGTGCTTGTGGGTAGGCACCCGTGTATGAGTGTGCACACACGTGTTCATGCACCTGTACATGTGTTTACAAGGCTGTCCCGACTTGCTCTGTGTGCAGGGCCCAGTGCGTTTGGGGAGCTCATCTCTCTCCTTACCAGGACCCGCCCCCGCCAGATGCAGGAGGCAGGGATGCTACGTGGCCATGCAGCCCTTGGGGACCCACAGGGCCCTGGTTCTGCCGCAGGGCGGGCTGAGCCAGCTAGGTCCCACAACTCCTCACAGGAGGGCAATGTTATTATGGCTTCTGCTCCCCCCTCTGTTTAGATTCTCCCATGTAATCCACTCAACTGGTGTCAGTACTTTGCCAAATGTTGGTTTGAAATTTCTGGTCTGGCTTTTGGATATGCTGAGATCCTGAAGGCGGAGTCTGCTTTGGCCCTGGTCACAGGCAGGACTGCAGCTGCCATGGGACACAGTGTGAAGATCCGGGTATGGCGTGGCGGGGAAGGGTGGGAGGCCCGACTGAACAGCCTGGTTACTTTCCTGGCTTCAACTCCTAGCTGTGCGTGTCACCACCCGGTGCCTCGGTCTCCCCATCTGTGAGAAGGGCTGACCATGCTGTGACAGTAGGACTTTGTGAAGGCTCACTGCGCAGTTCATATCAGCAAAGAGTGAGCCCCTGTCACCCCCGTCTAACCCAGGGGCTCCAGCTCAGCTCAAGGCTGCGGTGGGGGGGTTCTCAGTTCTCTGCCCACTGGTGAGGGGCTTCCTTGCTGTCCTGTGCGGGGATGCACAGTGCCTCCCTCAAGGGGGAAGCATGAGAATAGGCCACACAGAAAGTGTCCATTGGTGAGGTCACTGGGTCACTTACGGCTACGTCTGAGCTTCTGAGCATGAGCCTGGTGCAGTCCTGACCCAGGCCAAGTTCAGCATGACCCCCTTCCTCCTTAGGCTCCCCCCTGGTTATAAGGACGAGCTGGAGCCTGGAGATGTGAGTAGACTCTGTTGATCTGCCTTTCTCTGACATGAGCAGGGGTGGCGGCTGATCCCTGAAAGGGTGAGGCGGGGGACGGGCTCGGGTGAGGGGCGCTGTGCCATCTCAGGTGCTGTTTTGGTGTCAGCTCAGCCCTCGGCCTCTGGAGAGAAGTTCACAGAGTGAGGGCACTGGTGGTTGGATGCACAGCGCAGGTGAGGCAGGTCGCTCTGTGTCGTCTGTGTCAGATGACCTGAGCCACCAAGCCATCAGCCTCCTATCAGCACAGTACTTATTCTGGAACATTCTCAACCTAAGTAATAGCCCAACATTAGCCGTAAATGCCACCATCCTTTGGTGACTCAGACCTAAGAAATGGAACAACAGTCTGACCCACTTTTCTCAAAATTTAATTACTCAGAGCCCCGGGGGCAGGAGCCCAGCCTGTTTGCTGAGACATCTCTGTCCGTGAAATGAAGACTGCCTTTATCTTCTGTTTCCTAGACCTGTGTTCTTAGGGGAAAATTCATTCTTCTGTCCTTTTCTTTCCTGCTAGCATTGCTGCAGTGGGGATTCTGGTGGCCTCTTAATTTTTTTAATAAATGCCATAAAGTGACAGCAAAATACATGTATGAAGGGGGAGTGACTTCAGTTGAAATGCTCTGATGCCTGCATTGGGAAAAACAGTGATCCTCCCAAAGGATGAGCATCCTTACCTCTTGTGACAAGCGTGAGGCACCTGCTTGCCCTCATGTGGTGGGACCTGTGCTGCTCCTGGTAGACCCCTGTTCTGAGCCGGGTGTGCAGAGGAACAGGCCAGACCCCTGTGGGGAAAGCGAGTGTGACAGCATTTATGGGCCTCCAGCACAAGGTGGAGCTTCTGGTGCAAAGGGTGTGTCAGACAGCAGAACAGGGGCTGTTATACACAAAGTGGATGTGGCCATTGGCCAATCAGAGGGAGGCATCTGCTAGCCAAGCAGGGCCTGGCCAATCAGAAACCAGCCTGCTCTTCCAGGACAAGGTCACAGACCCACCCTATCTGAGCACTTTGGGGTGCACCCCTCACACACATGGAGGAAAGTTCGTTGAGGGATGAAGATGGTACTTTCCTGTGTTCATATTCACGCCAGACCCCCTTCTCTGGGCGTTGCCTGTGCACCTGTCATCCTCAGGCCAGCCCTAAGTGCAAAGCGAGATTGGCCCATCCTGCAGGCGTGCAAGTCTAGCTCTTAAAGTCCACTTGAACAAGGGAATAAAAGTCACCTTCTACCTCCCAGTGACAAGCACAGCTTACATTTTGGTGTCTGTCATTATCGTCATGTGGACTGACCCACGTGGCCTCCAGCCCATCCTTGAAGCCAGATATGTGTGTGGGGTGACACTCCACTGTTTCCTGCTTTTGTTTGCTGTGGGAAAGCCCCCATGTGCCCAGAAAGACTGAATGAAGAATGCCTGCCAGTGATGGGGTGCAGCATGGAGCCTGTGCCTCAGTTGCTTTTCCTACCCTTTTGATACTTAAAAACATATACCAGAGAGTATAGCAGGCTTGTCCTTTCTAGCATGGCTTAGTCTTGTTAGACTTCAGAACCTTCCTCCTGGAGGGAAAGGTGGTCTAGCTGTATGCCCTCTGGGCACACGTGGTTCTGGTCCATCTGGGTCAGTTACAGGGGCAGTAGGGAAGAGCTGGGCTGGGAAGAGCTGGCCCGGTGCCTCAGGGCCCTGCATGATGGGGGCTGCAGAGGTGCAGGGGGCATGGGAAAGAGGGCCGTGCCTCCCAGCTTTGAGCTCAGTTTGGTGGTGGAAAGCCCAGCCCTGCCACGTTTGCCTTCTGGGGGAGGTGTCTCCTCCCATCCTCATGGCCTTCCCAGGGCTGTGTGCTCTGAGGTTACTGGGGCCTGTCTTTGCTGTCAGCTTTCTCTTCTGCCTTTTCCTTTTCCTTTGGGGATGATCTGAAATGCCGAGCAGGGGTTCCAGCTTCCTCTTCCTTTGCCAGTTCTGTGTTCTTCTCCTGGGAGAGGAGAGAGAAGAGAAAATTTCCCGTGCCCATGTTTCTGTAGATGCTGCTCCTCCTTCTTCTGAAGAAGTGGGCTGGTGATGTCCCCAGGGCTCTACAGAAAGAAGGGGGAGGTGACACCACACCTGCTCAACAGATTTGGCCTATAGGGGTTCACACAGACAAGCTGGGGTGAAGGGTGGGGAACAGGATGCGTAACTATAATTGTTTCCCATGGAATTATTGTCAATGTCATTTAGGTGCATGGCTTAAATAATGGCTATTTAGTTCAATAAGTACTGCTTGGGCAGTGGCAGTATCTCAGCTGAAAACTGGAACATGTGGAGTGTCCTTGGGCCAGCGTAGTTGTGACGACTTTCCCTTGGTGATGGCAGGCTGGGGACAGCAGGAGAGAGCCAGAGAGTGGCACTGCTGGGAGAGGCAGGGGTGTGCTCTGCGTAGAGAAGCTGGAGACGGGGTGGGCAGGGAGGGGAGCGGCTGTCTCTCTAGGGAGTCAGTCTCCTGCACTGGGGACAGACAGACGGCAGGGGTTCTCAGCCTTGGGCCATTTTGCACCCCGGATGTGGGGCGATGTCTGGAAATGTTTTTTGATGGTCATACCTGGGGGGCAGTGCTGCTGGCACCTGGTGGCCATGGGGATATGGCTCAGCACCCTCAGTGCACAGGACAGCCCCCGCCACAGATTACCAAACCGGTCATCAAAGGTGCTGACCCCCTCCCCGTGTCTGAGGACAGTTAATCTATCATCAGACAAGAGAGAATGTCTCTTCTTAGACTGGGTCCTGGGTTTCTCTGTGCTGTGGAGACCAGTGGCTCCCACTGGCTGTGGGAATCCCCCGGAGGGCCCTTAAAACACTGATTGTTTCTGACTTGGGGTCCCTGAGGTGAACCCCAGGAAACTGCATTTCTCCCAAACTCAGACATGCTGGGAGTCTGGAGCTCACGGCCTCCGAAAAACTACTTTGAAAACTATTAGTGGCTCAGCACCCTTGATTCACAAGGCTCGTGTTTCAGCACAGATGTTGGTGGTGGGGACAGGAGGGGAGTGTGCCGGGTGTCTCCGCAGAGAAGTGTGGGGCTGGAGAGAGGGGCTGCAGGTGCTTTCTCCAGGGTGACTCACCTTCCCTCTGGGGAGGAGTTTGATGCTCTTTCCCCACCCCACCTGGGGGGTGCCAGTTCTTCTACAGGGGATAGACTCCATTGTTCTGCAGATTGCTGCTGTAGACAGGCCCTTGGGGGCAGAGACACCCTGGAAAGGGCAGTGAACTTCCAGTTAAGGGATTGATTTCCTGTGGATTGGCTCTGAGAGTCTATTATTATTGTTGTTGTTTCGGGAAAGCTAACAAGTCCTGTGTTCCACACGGCCTGGGACCAGCCTTGTTGTAGCCGGCTGCCCACCCACGCCCACCACCCTGATGATTTTGAAGCAGACCCCTGACATCACCTCCCTCTTCTGTAAACATTTCAGTATCTGTGAAAGATAAGGACTCCTACTCGAGACTCTTCCGACCCCGCCAGGCTCCGTCTGTGGGGCTTCCGGAGTACACTCTCACTTTCACTGACCCTGCCACTGGGACTACCTGGATTGTGCGGAGTTTACAGGGCTGGGTGTTAGCTGCAGGGGCAGCCGCTGCCTGGGGCTTCAGATTCTGTGCTTTCCTGGTAGTGCTGCGCCTGTGTGGGAGGGAGGATGGGCGCCCCCACCCAAGGGGCATGGAGAGGCCTCAAGCCAGGAGGGGCGGAGGGCTGCTGCTTCCCGTGTCCTCAGCCACCCAGATCACCTGTGCACCTGCCCTGTGTACCTGGGCTCAGCACAGCCGAGGCACCTAGCGTGCTGCTCCCTGCCTCAGTTTCTCCATCTATCAAATGGGCATGAAAATAACACCTGTCTTGGAACCTGGAAGGACTGAAAGGATTTGCATGTGTAGACTGTGCACACAGGACTTCCACAGCACTGGCCATAGTCTTCACTGTGCAGGACATAAGTGTACAGAGGTGTCCTCCTTGTGGGTGACGTGCCGGGGCTCACTCGTGCCACGAAGCTGAGCCACTTGGGGATTGTTAAGGTGGCACAGCTGACACCTTAGGAACTAACATTTGGCCTGTTTTAGGTCTGAAGAAGGTGTGAACTGGGCTGATGGTGGGCTCTGGACTCTTTCAGCAGCTCAGCAGGTCCCCAGGCAGATGTTCTTGACACAGGGGGACACCTCCCTGTCTACTGTCAAGACCAGCCCTCAATTTGCTGAGTGAACTGCCCTGGGCCTGACCAGAGTGAGGGCATCCTCCCTGGCTGAGAGTGGGGTGATTCCCTGTCTCTGGGGACGGGGCTTGACCCAGCCTGAAGGCTCGGGGTGAGGGCCCAGAGAGGGCATCTGGTGTCCAGGACACAAGGGGAGCTGTAGACTTCTGTGCCCTGCTGTCAGGAGAGCCCCACCCAGTGTGTCCATCTACAGCAACTTTGGCATGAGGCATGTTGGAGTCCCCTGTCACCTGCAAAAGGAGCTGGGGCTCTCGGCTCCAGGAATGCCTTGGCACGGAGGGCTGGTCCCAAGGCGGCAGTGCCTTGACATTTTGCAGAGGGTTGGAGTTCTCTGAGTGTGTGACCTTGGCCCGGAAGGCCCTGGTATGTTCTGGGGCTGACATGCAGCACCCTGGGCCCCTCCATGTGAACAAGCTGCTGCCTTCCTTTCATGGGGCTGGGGAGCAGAGAAGGATGATGGGTAGGTCCAGCTTCTGCAAAGTGTGGCTTTGAAGGGCCTCGGGAAGGTGAGAGTGGGGGCCAGGACCTCAACCCCCACACAGTGGTCGGCCTTGCATATGTGCACTTGGAGCTCCTGGCTCCCCTCCACGTCCTGATGTGGGGGCCCTGAGCACAGCAGGTGGGAAGGTTGGTCACTCCCTCTGGCCCTCAGAGTTAGCTCTTTGTTGGGAAGGAAGTTCAGGGGATGAGGAGACAAGCAAGCGTGTTTAGGGACATTGTGGACAGGGAAGGCCAAGAGAGCAGCATTGGACCCCTGGCCTATCTGCTAGCTCTAATCGGAGGCAGTAGCCGCTCTCTTGGAAGGGCAGCTGTGAAGATCAAAGGAAGTGAAGCTGGTGTGGACGCCAAGCCCTTTGTGCCCAGCTTTCAGGCCACTGCTTGTGTTCAGTGCAGGTGCTGAGGGAGTGTCAGTAACAGTGCTCACTACTGTTACTGTTGTGGGTATAGTCGTCACTGTGGAATAGTCATTATAGATCCCGATTATGTCACATTGCTGTGGTTATCGGGAGAGGCCAGGAAGTAGTACTTGTAGTTTTTATAAAGTGTGAAGGAAGAGCCTGCTCTTTGCGGGTTCCAGGCCACCACGGCACCTCAGAGGAGCTGAGCAGTGAGCGCGATGGCCCTGCCGACGACGTGGGCACGTCCAGTGAGCAGGGCTGCTGCTGATCCAGAAATTGCTCCAGATGCATTTCCTTGGCCCAGGAGTGCAAGGGCCTGGCGGGAACACGCCCAGACTTCTGGAGAAGGAATTGGATGTTTTCTGGGAGGATTTGCAGATGTAGCCTCTGGCCTTGGGGCCATTGTGCAGATGAATAAGCTCAGAAGATGTGGAGGTTCCTGGGGCCGCAGGCTGCAAATGAGGAAACCAGACCCTGGGACCTTGCAAGGCCTTTGCTGCCAGGGAATGGGCCCCACATGGAGATGCGGCCTGATGATTCCGTGTCCTCTCACTGGGGAAAGGACCCTGGCCGTCTCTTGAATGTCCACCACCAGTAATTGTTTTAAAACCTGGAAGGTCTTTTTTAAGCCTCAGAGGGCTAGAAGGCGTCTTAGGACTTGTAAGTCAGGGTCTTCCTATCCAGGGCAGGTGCTGAGGGCCAATGTTTGCCAACTATCTCCGGTGGAGGGCAGCTCACCCCTCTGCAGGCTGGGGGCACCCACACCCAAAGGTTCTGGAATGTGGCCTCCAAAGCCCATGGTGTGTCCATTACCCCACAAAACAAAGGGCTGAAGATGTCTTAAAGCTTCCTTGCTCATCAGTAATAGAGGAAAGATCCCGAGTGGAGACAGCCCTCTTCTCTCCCTTTTCAGGCCTACCCCCTCTCCAGCACTGCGGGAACTGTTCCAGGGAGGGGCTTCCCAAGCTGGGCCTGTCCTTGCATGCCCCTCAGCACCTTGGGCCCCTCCATGTGGACGAGCTGCTGCCTCCCTTTCATGGGGCTGGGTTGGGCAATTACAAACAGCTGCCTGGGCCTGGAGCACTCCACCGGCTCCAGTTAGGAGCCGTTGTCCAAGGGCATAAGCAGTGTGGGCTGAAAGGCATGTGTGTGGGGTTCTTAAACAGGAGCTGATGCCCCTCCTGCTCCTGTCCCTGGAGACAGGGGCAAGTGGCTGCCTCCCCATCCGTAGGTACCCTGTGGTTGGGGGAGGAGCTGCTGGGGGGCTCAGGTGCAGGGTCTCGGGGGTGCAGGGCTGTTGGGCTCTGAGCAGGCTTTGAGGTGTGGATTAAGGTAGAAAGAATGTGCATCAGTGATGGGGGAGAGGGTGCTTGGAGAATTTTCTGTGCAGGTGAAGAGTAAGACCACTGGATGTTTTGTGTGTGTGTGTTCATCCCACCCTGAGCCTTTCACACCGGGTTTTGTCCTGATGACATCTTTCTGAGGCGAAGAACGTCAGCCCCATGTTGCAGGTGAGAGAATCAAGGCCCACGGAAGTCCTGCAGCTAGTAAGTGGCGGAGTTGGGAACTTTGAAATTGCCTTTGAGTTGTGGGAATTGGGTTTTGCCCAGCCTCTGGGGAGCAGACCTGATGCTGAGAGTCTGGGCCTTTAGAGAGCGCTGAGTAGTCAGGGAAGGGGGAATTCTGTCCCCCTGGGAGGCACAACTGCCTTTTTGTTTTACTTTGGGGTCTTCGTCCTGGCCATAGAGGCTGAGAGAGAAGAAAAGGAGGAGGTGAAGCCCTTTGTCCTCCCTGCCCTCCCAGGCCTTCTCTGGCCCTGGGTGGGGGCTCAGAAGGGAGCAGGGCCCTCTGGTCCCTGTCACTCAGCTCCCACTTTCCAAAGCCACCTGAGCTCAGGGCTGCAGAGGTCTCCTCAGATGGTCTTAGATGAGATCTCTGGGTGGAATCTGGAGCCTTGCACACTGCTGCCTGGAGACTGTTTGTGTAAGGGGATGAGCTGCCCTGCTCTGAGTCATTCTTTCCATTTTCACGAGAAGGAGGGAGTGATAGAAGAGGATTATAGTCAGGTAGATGCTGCCTGTTTAGTATCAGCTAACACATGGTGAAGGATGCAAGCCAGATGCTGTGACAGATGAGGGTGGGAGCCTGTGCGCCTGCTGGTGGGGTGGGGGGTGGAGCCTCTGAGCCCCGTCCCGCTGCTAAGCTGGGGCTGTGCCACCGCAGCCACTCCCGTCCAAGGGCATGGGTCCGTATGCTTAACCTAGGAGTGTTTCAGAAGAGTAAAAGTACAGACCCTGGCAGAAGCAGGGCCCCGGCTGAAGTCCGGAGCCCTCCCTTACTTCTTAGCAAATCACGTGTCCCGTGTGCTAGTGAGAGTCCTCAGGCTGGCCGAGGACAAGGCTCTTTGTTTTCCCTTAAAATGGACCCACAGTACTAAAGAATTGTCAAAGTCCTTCAAAATTTTGTCACCTGGGTAGCTGCCCTGCCTACTGCTTTTTCCAGACAGATTTAGAAAAAGTTAGGGGATTTCAGTTTATTTGAAACGAAGGACATAGAGGCTATCCTGCATATGTGATCCTAGGCCTTTATGGTGGCAGGTTACCTCAGTGGCCAGAATTCACAGTAAACTGGGGTAAAGCAAGGCCCTGGTTCACTGTAACAGTGGTGATGCCTGCCGCTTAAGTGGCTGGAGATTAAGAATGGCAGAAGTCCCCCTGGAGGCCAAGGGAGGTATCGCACCCCAGCTCTACACATCCTGAAGACCTGGACCTGGCCCCCGAGGCTCACAGTGCACCCTCAGAACCCCACCTGTCCCCTGTGCCTCTGTCTTCACCTGCGTGGTAGACCTGCCAATGCCTGTCTGCCTTGAGACCTCTGTGAAGCAGGTGGGGACTCCAAGCATGAGGTACTCCATGAATTGTCATTGTGTAGAAGTGAGAGTGCCCTGTGAACTTTGAGGGTGTGGCCTACCCAGACTGCTCTCATGTAGGGTGACAGATATTAGGAGGCGGGAAGCACTGACCCACGGCTGCCTGGGCTCTTCTTAGGGTGTCTGGAGAGTGCCAGGGGGTGGCTGCAGTTTACCATGCCTTTGCCTCACCTCCTGGCAGAGTTGGGGTGTGCCCGGCTTGATGACCTCAGGGAGGTTGGTAGGGACAGGATGCTCCGGGAGTTCGCTTGGGGCAGTGTTGGAGATACCCTCCTGGCACTCGGCCCAGGGAACCTGCCCAGCAGTACTGTTGCATCAGGATCTGTGGGCTCTGGGTTTCCCTGATTGTGCCATGTCTGACATTCATTTGACCCAGGGTGTGCCACCATGCTTCATATAGCCATTTGAGCCACCCCAGATCTTACAGGGGATCCCCAGACAGATCCCAGTTTACAGTAGGGGGGTGTATGTGTGTGTGTGAGAGAGACATGCACCAAAGCCCCTGTCTCTGGCATCTCTGGTCTCGAGGGGATGTGCTGACTGATGCAGTGAACACCTCCTAGCACTAGGAGGCATTTTTTTGTACCTATGCTGTTTTACTCCACTCAGCAAGCCTGTGAGGTCAGGGTGTTCTCCTGCCTCTAGGCCTTACCCAGGTGACTGGGCCATCGGGCAGCAGAGCCCCAGTCCCGGAGTGCATCCTTTTTCCGCTGCACCCCTTGCCACCTCCCCCCAGTAGTCCCTCTTAACACTGCCTGGCTCTGTCTTCTGTAATCTCTCCAAATGAGCTCTTCCAGGCCCTTCCAACACAAACTCCTTTAATTCCAGGATCAATCATCTCACTCTACAAATAACTTAGAGAAACTCTTTCTGCCATGGCTGGGAATTTTTTGGCTGCTGTCAGCTTCTGCCTGCTCTTCTTCAGACCACTTCTTCCCTTCCCAGCCCTTGTCTTGAACTGCTCCTATCACATAGGTGGGGCTCTCTGGATGCCTCAGGGATGTGCCTTCACAGGCTTTCACATGCACTCAGATGCCGGCCGTGAGCACTCCTATTCCAGGCCCTGTGGCTGGCATGGCTGCTCGAGTGGAGGCTGGGGCTGGGTTCTGCGCTTGTCATTGCCTTCCAGGATCCAGCCCTCAGTGTGCTGAATTTAGCCCAGTGAAAGCACCGGGCTGCAGGGATGTGCCTTTCCCCATAAACTTTGATGCCTGGTCAATATCTTGGCCAAAATGAAAAAAAAAAAAAGAAAGAAATTCCACTGGAGAAGATAGTCTGGTCTCTTTCTAGTCACTTATTAAAATATTTCCTATCTGCTTTCTCCAGGAGTGTAAACAGCCAGTGCATAACTCACCCAGGAGTGGGCCTGACATCTGTGGGGCTCTGGGAGCCACCCTCCCTGGGAGATGTCAGGCCCAACACTTTGCACATTTTTCTCCAACGACTCAGCTGGTTTCTCGCCCAGTCTGGCTGCCTGACAGCCTGAGGTGCCCTGAAGCTGGTGTTTTTAGGTCCGCCAGTGCCAGCAGGGCTGCCCCAGCCCCTCCAGCCCCTTTGCTGATCTTTAGCTGGGTGTACAGCACTTTCTGCCAAGGACGGACGGATGGATCACTTCTGCAGGGGCTGCATGTCCCTGGGGTGGTGAGTGTGAGGGTGGGACTGGGCGCTGGTGCAGGAGGCAGTCCAGATGGAAGGACTGTGCTGTGTGGCCCCCCTTATCTCTTCTCTGATCTGCTTCCCAGGCTGGGCTTCCACAGCTCTGAAAGGCGGTGGGGTGAGGGCGGCTGCCCGCAGCCAGGAGTGAGCTCACTCGCACGCACGCTCTGCTCTACAGAGCTCAGCCCAAATCTGTTGTTAATCACATCTTTTTCGGCCACGAAGTCCGTGCCAGGGTCTGTAACTCTCAACTCCAAAGCTGTTAACTGTACAAGAACCTCGTTGACCTGGTTCACTGAAGCTAATAAATGTCTACCACAGACCTACTGTGTGCCCTGCCTGCCCGGCAGGCTCCATGTTTGGAAATTTACTAAAAATACTGCTTCTAGATTAAACTTGGCACACATGCCACATGCCAGGGAGGAGGGGAGATGCTCGGCCAGGAGGCAGCTCTGCCAGGGGGTGGGGGGCATGGCCGCTTGGGTGGGAGGGAAAGACCCCCTGGTTTCAGCCTTTCTTCTTCCTTCTTAACTGCACACACACATATTTCATTATAGTCATTTTGGACAATACAAAAAAAAAAAAAAAAAAGAAAAGAAAAACTACCCATAATCCCCAAACTCAGATTTCATGGGGTCTGAGTACAAAGAATGAGGAACAGAGGAAATTGTGTCGAGGGTGGATCAGGAATGCTGGTCACAGCCTTGGGGCCTCGTCCTGAGTGGCCTTCCCTGAAGGTTAAGCCCTTGGAGTCTGAACACAGATGGGACTTTTCTTTTTTTTTTTTAGAGACAGAGTCTTACTTTATCGCCCTCGGTAGAGTGCGTGGCATCACAGCTCACAGCAACCTCCAGGTCTTGGGCTTAGGCGATTCTCATACCTCAGCCTCCCAAGTAGCTGGGACTACAGGTGCCCGCCACAACACCTGGCTCTTTTTTGTTGCAGTTTGGCTGGGGCTGGGTTCGAATCCACCACCCTTGGTATATGGGGCCAGTGTCCTATGCACTGAGCCACAGGTGCCGCCCTGGGACTTTCTCATCTCCTGTTGGAATGTAGGTGCTCTGCTGTCATTCATGACTGCCGTATAAAGTCTATGATTTTAAAGTGTCTCCTGGAGTTGAGTATTCACGTCATGCTTCCCATTTTTCTTGATGGTGCATCGGAAAGCCTGCAGTTCACACTTTACCTGGGGGCTGACACCACCTTCTGGGGCTACACTGGGTGGGCAGCTGCCCCTAACCTGTGGGAGTCGGTCAGCTGGGCTTGGGACACACAGCCTTTGCCCTTAAAGGCCAGGCTCTCTGAAAGGATTAGTCACTGAGCTGGGCTGGAACTATGCAGAAGCCATCTGGGAAAAAGGAATTGGATCCTGCCTTACTCTTGTACCAGAATGCATTCCAGATGGATCAAAGATGTGAACTTTAAAAATGAAACCATAAAACTACTAGAAGAAAACATGGGAGACTGAGTTTTATAATCTCGGAATGGAAACCATTCTAAGGATGATGTAAACCGCAGAAGTTGTAAAAGGAAAAAAAGTGGATTCTATAAAAGTCAAAATTCCTTTTGTCTGTACAAAAGAAAACCAAATAAATAATTAATCACCATAAGAAAAGAATAAGACATTTTATGGCAGAAAAGGGGGTTGATATGCAAGGAACTCCTATAAATCAGCGAAGAAAGGCTAGTACCCAACACAAATGGCCAAAACACACACATAGTTCTCAGGAAAGAAAATATCAGTAACTCTTAAAAATGCAAGAAGATGTTTAATCTTACAAGGAGAATTCCATGAGAGATACTGCTCCCCTGGCCAGATGGACGGGGCAGCACACACCAATGGCTGCAGCGAGGGAAATGGACATTCTCCTGGCCTTCTCCCAAAGGCCCCTGGCGAGATCTCTCACACTATTAAGGGCACCTGCCCTTTGATATGGCAGCTCCGGTCCTTGGAATGTTTCCTACACAAGCACAAAAGCAGGCAGAGACCTAGGTATCTAAGAACTGTTGTGCAAAGCTCTCTGGAAGAGCAAAGGATCGGGCATCTAAATGCTCGTGCTGATGAGCCGTTTAGGTACGCGATTGTGTGTCCACAGAGCAAAACGAGGTACAGCAGCTAAAACAACAGAGTCTAAATGGCCTGGCATTTACTGCAATGGACCAATGGCCAAGCTGTATTAAGCAAAGCAAGGTACGGTGAAGAATGTTCCTTGTAATACAGACCCATCTCTGTTAAAAGAAAAGCTACACCTGGGCTTGTATTTGCGTAGAGTACAAGGAGGCTGCCTGGACACAGGGATTCATCCTTCTCCCTAGACCGGCAGCCAGGTGTGTGGGGTGCAGTTCTTGCCAGCATCTTTTGGGAAGGGTAAATGCTTTGCTTTGCCAGGTGTGTTGACAGGTGTGTGGGTGACAGCCAGCAGGGACAGTACGGGGGGTGGGGTGGTTGCCTTGGGAGCTGTGTGCCTTTCCATTCAGCTGGCAGCTAGCTTTTGGCTGAAATGACTCAGTCGATTAAAACAAGTTGTGGTCTTACAAAATAAAATTTAAAAAGGACAAAGGTGAGATAAGAAGACCAGTGCAGGAAGAGACTGAATTGATTGTGGGGGTACCATTTAGTAAAGAACGCTTTGGAAACAGGAATGTTTCCTAGAGATTTTTGAAACTGAAATTATCCTGGGTAACCTCCGTCTGCTCATTTTATAGGTGGAGAAACTGAGGTTGCTACATACCTCTTTTGGAGTCACTGAGCAAATTGGGGGCAAAGAGACTGGGGCTGGGCCTCTGGCTCAGTGCAGGCTCCTGGCCATTCTGCTTTGGAGGCTGCCCTCCTCTTTGGAGAGCAGACTTTGGCCTTAGGCAGATCTACTCAAGGAGGAGACGTTTCCTTAGAGAGCTCGTACCTTGGGTGTCACTGTGTGGCTTTCAGGGAGCTCATCTTCAGAGGCACAAAAGTCACGTTGGTCTGGGGATGTCCCAGCCTGGCAAGCTCTGCCCTCTGCCTCACTCCTAAATGGCTGAGGCTCCTCAAGGCCAAGGCCTTTGCCTACTGTTTGTCTGCTGGGAGGGGCAGGTGAGTTTGTTCTTCCCTCCAAGGGGGCTCTCTCATTAGGGGTGCCCGGAGGATGATTGTGGCCAGCCTGCTACATCCCTTGAGCTCTGCTATGAGTGTGGGGACCTGAGACTGGGCTGGCCCTGGCTGGGCACTGGCTCCATAGGGTTCTGGGAAGGCTCTTCAGGACTCAAATTCTTCTGTGCAATAGGGTAAGATTTTGGTCCTTCATGAAATTCACTGTTTTCCCCTTTTGTGGTGTACCTGTTGAGTTACCTTTGCAGAATAATGCAAAACTCCTCAGGGTGAGAACCACATGACCCCAGTGAGGATGACAGAGGGTGGCACAGTGACGTGAGCTTTTTTTTAAGCACTCAATGGTTGGGCACTGAGCTGCTGTTATGTTTTCCTCCTCCGAGGCAGGTGTGATAGTCAGCTCCTCTAATAAGGATCTGTCTGGAATCCCACTGCTGAGAGCTGGAAATCAGGATCTAGCTTCAGAACCTCTGCAAGGTGTGGGTCCTGGCTGTCATGTGATGCTCACCTCTGGGGGAGATCCACCCATGTATCCATCTACCCACTCACCTGGCCATGCAAACTTATACATGGCAGTCACTTATCCATCCACCATCCTTCCACCCATCCTCCATCCATCCATACACCCATCCACCATCCTTCCACCCATCTTCCATCCATCCATCCTCCATCCATCCATCCATCCATCCATCCACCCATCATCCATCCATCCATCCATCCTCCATCCATCCATCCACCATCCTTCCACCCATCCTCCATCCACCCTCCATCCATCCATCCATCCATCCATCCATCCTCCATCCATCCATCCTTCCATCCATCCATCATCCATCCATCTATCCATCATCCATCCATCCATCCATCCATCCATCCATCCATCCATCCTCCATCCATCCATCCATCCATCCATCATCCATCATCCATCCATCCATCCACCCTCCATCCACTCTCCATCATCCTCTATCCATCCTATATCCACCCTCCATCATCCTCCATCCACCCATCCTCCATCGACCCTCCAGCCACCCTTCATTTACCCTCTGTCCACTCTCCATCATCCTCCATCCAACCTCTATTATCCTTCATCTAACCTCCATCATCCTCCATCCACCCTCCATCCACTCTCTGTCATCCTCCATTCATCCTCCATCTACCCTCCATCCATCATCCTCTATCCACTCTTCAACATCCTCCATCCACCCTCCATCCACCTTCCATTCACTCTCCATCCAGCTACCCTCCATCCACTCTCCATCATTCTCCATCATCATTCTCTATCCATCCTCCATCCACTCTCCATCATCCTCTATCCATTCACCCTCCATCCACCCTCCATCCACTCTCCATCATCCTCCACCCATCCTTCATCATCCTCTATCCACTCTCCATCCACCTTCCATCCACCCTCCATCATCCTTCATCCACCTGCCATCATCCTCCATCCATGCCTCCATCTACCTTCCATACACCCTCCATCCACCCTCCACCTACCCTCCATCCTTCCATCCATGCATCCTTTCACTCATCCACCCTCCTTCTATGTATCCATCCATCCAATTCGTCCATCCATCCATTCATCCATCCACCCACTCATCCTTTCATCTACGCCTCTGTCCCTTCCTCCCTCCTTCCCTCTCTCTTTCCCTCCCTTCTTTCCTTCCTCCCATCCATCTATCACAGCACTGTGTTACTCTATCTGCAATAACACTTTTGTAGTTTTGTATTATGGTGGCTTACAACCACCTCATACTTACACTGTCTACACTAGAGCAAAGATTGGCCAACTCACTTCAGCTTCTGGGGTGCTTGGAGTAGCAGCAGACACCACTGAATTCTCCAGCTGTATTTTTTGGCTTGTACTGAGAGGCAGGAGAGATCCAGTAGTGGCAGCAGCCAGCACAGTCAGGATGAGTGTGGTGCCTCCTGAATTTTGGGAGTTTCAGGGAGGGGTGCTCTATGAGGTAGGGCGTGACAGGGGGGGCAGAAAGACGCAGGACAACCCCGTGGTGACAGTGGGAGATAGAAAGTCCTCATGTTCCAGGGCATTTGCTCATAGAGTCAGAGACTCTACTGATTCTCAGATAATTTTGTTAACATTCCTTGACTATAAACATAGTCATTAAAGCAAATCTGGGAAATAGCAAAATGACTTTTTCTTTCCCTTTCCTCACATTTTTCCTTTGGGTGGTGAGCTCATGTGTAGAGACAGGGTTATGTCCTGCCTGTAGACACAGACACTGCCCTGTGTTGTTGTTGACTCTTCGTAAATGTCAGCGGCTGCTGCACACCCCCACACTGTGTGTTCCTATCACAGCTTACTTCACTGTTCCTCTAGTTTGGGGTTTGGGTTACTTCCGCTTGCTGCTGTTACACATAACACATGGATGAACATCCTTCTGGTAAATTCCTTCTGCTTCTCTGATTCTTTCTGTGGGGTGGATGCCTAGACACTGACTCACTGTACCCCAGCCTACGGCCATCTTAAAGCCCTGTGGTTGCAGAATCACATTCCAACTAACAGGCAATTATCACTGAGCCACTATGCCCTGGGCAGCATTATCCTCAGGCATTAGACCAGGTGGACCCTATGTTAGGTAACAGGGGCTATTCACCCTGTTAAGCCAGTTACTGCCCCTTGCCTGCTCCTGGAGATGCAGAGGGAGCTGTTATGTAATGCTTGAGACCTGGTATGGCTGTTCACTGGGCCTGTGGTATGTCCCTAGTACCTTGGACCTTTAGGCGAGCTCTAGTTTCCTCACCTGGAGAAGGGAGCAGAGCAGTACTTCCTGCTCTCCACAAGCTTGTCACAGGGAGTTAAATTATTAATAACAATAATAACTCACATGAAAGCCCTCCTCCATCCCGCTTAGAAAAATGTAAAGGAATCTTCTAGAACCTTCTAGAATCTCCTGAAACGTCAAGTAGAAATCAGTAGATGCTAATTGCATCCTCCATCCTTCCCTCCCTCTCTTTGGCCTTCTGTATATTTGCTAAATCCCTGCTATGGCTCAGTGCACAGACAGTGATGTCAGCACTCCAGGTGCCACATTGGGTGAATGTGCTTGGTGCCTACAGTCTGCCCTGCGGCACCCCCAGGGAGTGGGGTAGGTTGGGCGAATGTCGGAGGGTGCCCAGAGATGGGTGAGAGAGGGCCCGCCTGGCACACATCCTGATTGGCTAGCCTGGGGCAGCAGGATGGGTTCTTGCCAGCGATTTTCAGTGGGGAAATGAACTCTTTGTAGCTCCACACACTTGACTGCCCCACTTCCCGGAGGGCTGGCTGGGTTTTCAGGGTCTGCAGATGTGACACCTGGAGAGCCCCTAGCTGTGCACCCTGGAGGAGACCCTGAAACTTGGCTTCATTAGCTCGCTGAGCGTGGGCCCAGGGATGCTGCTGGGGCTCAGGAGTGGGTTTGGAGCCCTGCCCTCAACTTTGGGGGCCTTTCTGTGGCCCTATGAGTTACGTGTTCATCGGCAGTTTGCGTTGCTAGTTTGAGTCATCGTTTATTTGAAAGCCTGCATAGCTCTCATAACTGAAAATCCGGCTGGTCCTGGAGGAAGCCATGGAAGATATTCCTCCAAAGGTCAGTGTGACCCAGAGCATTGTTCTTTTACTTGCATCGCGTAACTGAAAGAATCTGAGAGCTGAACCAACAGGACCAGTAGGGCTGTGCCAGCTTGGTGGCAGCCTGTGCTCTGAGGGCAGCCCCACGGGGTCTGTGCAAGTGCAGGGGGCTCAGACGTGTGTGTGTGTGTGTGTGTGTAGGAGGTGAGTAGACAGGGTGGATTTCATCTGTGGCTGGAAATGTATCCTTTAACTTTATCTATCCTGTTGCTTGCTTTGCTGCCTTTAATGGGTGTTAAATCATCGCTGGGGCCCAATTTCCTTCTATATCTAAGGCTGTCTGTTCTGAGCAAAATTGAAAGGCAAATAGGAGCTGAGCAGAAGAAGAGCAAGGAGGCAGCAGACACATTGTCTCTTGCGCACATTTTAGCCCAAAAGGGCAGGTGGGAGCTGTACTCGGGCCTCAGCCAGGGGCCCGGCGAGGACTAATGGTATGGAGTGGCTGTCACACCCCTGGCCATGGAGACATTCCTGAGAAGGGCAAATGTGGTTTTGTTTTATAAGGGCCTATTAAAAATTGCCCATGATCAAGGCAAAGGCCAACAGATCTGTGACTGTCCCGCAGTTTTAGGTAGACATGGAGAGCGGAGAGACATCTAATTATATAATGCATTTCCTGCTGCATGTTAAGTGGCATATTACTCCACTAATTTGTTACTAAAGCAGTGCAGGTTCATTGTAGAAATGTTAAAAGCTACTGAAAAGTATAAAGAAGAAAATAAAAATAAGAATGACAATCCCTTATTCATTTAAACTGTTAGGTTGTGATGACAGTGAGGAGGCAGAGGATGACATTGGCTTCTATTAAGTATGGCCAAATAAATTAGTAAAGGAACATTTTGATGTATTTACTTCCTCCTGTGTATTCTGTGTCTGTATTTACAAAATTGGGATGGCATAATAGTTTTAAACTTAAAATATGATGAGCAGATCTAAAAGAGAACTCCCTGGACCTGATAAAGGACATTTGTGTAAAATCTACACGCCGAGTCTTTCCCTGTAAGACTGGGAACAACACACGGATATGTGCTTCAACACTGTGTGCCTGTGAAATAAGGCAAGAAAATAAAATAAAAGGCATGTGGATTAGAAAGAAAGAAGCAAAACCGTCTCTATTTTCCGACTACTATATCAACTGTAAAAAATTCTAAGGCAACTACAAATTAACTTCTAGAACAAGAAGGTCAGCATGGTGACAGCCTACAAAGTCAGTATATAAAAGTCTATGGTATTTCTAGATAGTAGCAATGAACAGTTGGAAATAAAAATTTAAACAGCCATTGCAATAACATGAAAAGTATAAAATGCTTAAGAGATATACGGGGGATGCCAAAAAATGTATACACATCTTAAGAGAGATCTCGTTGGAAGTAAGATAGATCATTCCCCAAAAGTGTATGGATTGCAGGTAAAATGGACGTGTGAAGCATGGCTAGGCACACTGGACCAGTAGTGGAAACTTCAGTCCAACTTCAGAAAGTAATGCGTAGATAACGTCTCTTAAAATGTGCACACATTTTTTGGTGCCCTTTGTATTTAAAAAAAAGTGCAAGACCTCTCAGTGCGTATTGCAGAGTGTTTCTTAGAGAAATTAAAGAAGATCTAAAGAAATGCAGAGATATGTCATACTTACAGGCCCGAAAACTCGAGATTAAGAGAGCATTTCCTCCTGAGTTGATCTACAGATTTAACGTAATGCCAGTTAAAATCCGGGTAGGCTCCTTAAAATAGAGATTGATAGGATAATTCTGAAATTTATATGGAAATGGAAAGGACTTAAAATAACCAAAACAGTTTGGAAAGGAAGACAACTGGCTTATGCTTTGGATTTTACGACTCACCATGAAGCTGCAGTGAGGGAGGTGGGATGTTGGTGACACAAAGGCATATAGGCCGACGGGGGAGGACAGAGGACAGAAATAGACTCACATTTCAATAATCTTGTGATGCCCATAAAAGTGCCAAGATAATTCAAAGATAAAGATAGTCTTTATCAACAGAGGATGCTAAAATATTTGGACTTCCTTTGCAATAAAGTATACCTTGACCCTTACCTCAAGTAATACATGAAAACTAAGATCGATCAGAGATCTGAATGTATTATTTAAAAGTATAAAGGTTAAAACATAAAAGAAAATCTTGAGTTTCTTGACCCTGAGCTAGGCAAAGATTTCTCAGGACACAAAACCTATGAGCCATGAAAGATTAAAAAAAAAAAAAAGCTGATAAATCAGACTATTAAAGTAAAACCTTATGCTCTTCAAAAGACACTGTTAAGAAAATGGAAAAGTAATAAAATTGGAATAAAGTACTTGGAAAACACACATCTGATAAGGAACTTATGTCTGGAATGTATAAAATATGGTTGCAACTTCACTCGAGAAGTGACCCAATTTAAAACTGGGCAAAATATTTGAACAGATGTTTCATGAAAGAAGACATAGGAATGGCCAGTGTGCATCTGGAAAGATGTTTATCAGCACTTGTTATCAAAGAAATACAAATTAAAGCCATGGGGGAATCCTACCATGTGCAGAAATGTTGGGGAGTGGAAAAATCGTCACCCTTTTTTTTGTTGTTGTTTGCAGTTTTTGGTTGGGGCTGGGTTTGAACCCGCTACCTCCGGCATATGGGGCCAGTGCCCTTCTCCTTTGAGTCACCAGTGCTGCCCATTGTCACCCATTCTTGATGGGGATACTAAACGGTGCTGCCAATTCGGAAAGTAGTTTGGCAACTTTGTATGAGATTAAACATACACTTCTAATAGGACAGGACAGTTTCACTGCTTGGTTTTCACTCAGGAGAAATGACAATGTCTGGTCAAACGGAGACACGCATGGGAGCGTCCTGTGCTGCTTTATTGTAACAGCCCCAAACTGGAAGGCACCCATTGTCCATGGACCAGTGTAGAGGTAAACAAATGGAGACACATTGGTGCAGCAGGATACTCCTGGGCAACAAAAAGAGGGAATGCCACCTGCTCCAGGGTGGCACAAAGTGCAGAGAGCAGATATGGAGATACAGGTGACGTGATTCCGCTCCATGACATTTGAGGTGCCATAAAACTATACGGACAGAAGAAAGACCAGTGGCTGCCAGAGGCCACGGGTGGAGAGAGAGACGGGAGCACTGCTGAGGTGGCGTCAGGGGGCTGTGTCTTCCTCGTGGTGGGGGTTGCGGGATTGCACATTTAGCAAAACTCATAGAACTCACACTTGCAAAGAGTAAATTTTACTGTATGTAATTTTGGTCTCTTAAACCTGACTTAAAAAAAAATACCATGAGGGTTTTCTCATATGATTAAATATCCCCTTCTTCATATTAATCATTAATAAACACAATAGATATTAATGTTAATGTGACATAACAGTGTGTCTTAATAGCTTGTGACATTCTGTCATGCAGAGTGCCCTTACCAGCTTGGGACACTTGCTTTGTTTGGAGGTTTCTTTGGTGTTGCACAGAGCTGTCGTGGGGTCGGTAAGTGCTGTGTGGATCTCTAGTGTGTGATCAAGCTGAATCCCACAGGTGAAGGAAGGCCGGGAATGCTTTTAAAACTTTCAGTACCAAGTATCAAAGTATCTCCTGAAAGGCGTCAGTTTAGACTCCAGGGTGTACTGAGGGAGAATTGGCATCCTTGCCGATATTTGGTCTGTCAAAAAAAATATTTGGACCAGGTGCAGTGAACTCATGCCTGTAATCCTAGCCCTCAGGGAGGCCGAGGTGGGCGATGGGGGATCACTTAAAGTCAGGAGTTTGAGACCAGCTTAAGCAAGAGTGAGACCCTCTACTAAAAACAGAAAAAAAAATTAGCTGGGCATGGTGGCAGGTGCCTGTAGTCCCAGCTACTTGGAAGGCTGAGGCAGAAGGAGTGCTTGAGCCCAGGAGTTTGAGGCTGCAGGAGCTGTGATGATGCTTCTAGGCCTGCACTCTAGCTGGGGAGACAGAGCAAGACTCTGCTTTAAAAAAAAAATCGTTTTTGTCGCTTTGATGGGAGATGAAGGAGAATTTGTTTAACTACCAGTGACGTTGAACGTTACTCACTTGTTCGTTCGTTCTCCCTCCTTTATAGTTGCAAGAGTGTATCCGTGTTCTTCTGCTGTAAATACCCTCCCTGCTTATTGCTTGCTTCTTGCTTTTTGTAGTGGCTATCTATCACTGCATGACAGTCACCCTGAACTGAATGTCTTGAGACAACAGTAATCTCCTATTTAAGTTGGGAAGCTGCATTTGGGGCAGGGCTTGTGACTTCAGGTTGAGTAGTTTGGGCAGAAGGATCCATTTCCAAGATGGCTTTGCCGTGACGTTGGCTGTTGGCCCTGGCTGTTGGCTAAGGGCCCGGATTCCTCTTCACATGGGACCGTCCAGGGGGCTGCTTGGGCTTCCGCACAGCATGGTGTCTGGTTCCGAGGAGTGTTCCAGGAGGCCCAGGAGGTGGACCTGCCAGGGCGTCGTAGCCCCTCTTGTGGGCTGGCACAGTGCTGTTGCCATCACATGCCATGGATCATACTCACAGAGCCCACCTTGTGTTCAAGAATTTGTGGCCCCGTTTTTAAACTTCCACACTTTACAATCTTCCTTTGGCATTTTTTTGTTAACAAAATTAGGCAAATTTTAGGTGGACATACACTTACATGATTTTTAAGGAGATGTATTTGGAGAGTACCTAGCAGAACTTCCCCTCTCTGTCCTGCCGAATGTCAGCCCTCCTGGAGACAGCCCTGGACTTCTGTGTGTGTGTATTTATGTGATGTGTTTTCTGATTACATCGGCATCTTTTATTTATTTTGACATGAGGGGGGTTGTGCCTTGTAAACATTTCCATGACTTGCTATTTCCACTTAGTGGTGTGTCTTGGCCATAGCTCCACGTCGGGCCATCTGGGTCAATCCCTTCCTGTCCAGCCTCAGCAGTGGGTTTCACGGATGCAACTTTGTCGATCCTGACCAATGAGCATTTCCTTTGTTTCCAGTTCTGTGCTACTCCGAGCCAGCCAGCCTGGTGTCCCCTCTGAGGATTCAGCCCCCACAGGGGAAATGCCAGGTCCATGCATGTGCATGTCCTAACTGAGGTGCTGAGAACTGCCACCCCCAGAGCTTGCTTCCACCCCTGGCATTCACCTTGGGTCCACAGAATGCTCATTTCTTTTATTTGTTCATTGGTTGATGTGTTCATTTATTTGTTGGTTTGTTCACTTTTCTATTGGTTGGTTTATTTGCTCTTTTGTTTGTTCATTGGTTGGTTGGTTCATTTGCTCCTTCCTTTATTAGTGGGTTGGTTTGTTGATTGACTTGTTCATTGGTTGGTGTGTTCCTTCATTTGTTCACTGGTTAGTTTGTTCATCCATTCATTAGTTGGTTAGTTGCTCAGTTCCTTGGTTCATTGGTTCATTAGTTGGTTGGTTGGTTCCTTTGTTCATTGGTTGGTTGCTCAGTTCCTTTGTTGATTGGTTGGTTAAGTTAGTTGCTCATTTGCTCATTGGTTGGTTAGTTGGTTTGCTCATTCCTTCCTTTGCTCACTGATTGGTTTGTTTGCTTGCTGCTTCACCTGTTCATTGGTGGTCATTCCTTCTTCTGCTCATTAGCTGGATTGCTCATTCACTCCTTTCACCCTGTACTGTGCAGAGCATTTTCTCTGAGCTAAACTGTCTTCTCCCACTGTGGATGAAGGGCAAGGAGCTCACAGTCCTCAGAATAGCAGGTTCTTGGGAGCCCCTCCTGCCAGTCCAGTGCTGGGGGTCCTGGCTGTGAGGTGGTATTGGGGAGACACAGAGGAGGCAGGGACCAGAAGACCAAGGTTCATTTCAATTTATGGTGGGACTTCCCACTCTTCTTGAACTTTTTTTAGGTGAAGGGATCTGTTTTTCATGCTACTTTAACTACTCAAAATAACTCTTGAGTGTGGGAAGGAGTCTGAGAGTCCAGCCTTACCAGGCTGCTGATCTCAGCATCATTCACAGCTTTCTGGGAAAGGCAGGTCCTCTTGCTGTCCCTGTCTTGCAGCAGGGAGACTGAGGCCCAGGGCAGTGGAGCTGCTCTTGCATTAGGGTCTGTCCTTGCACCTGTCCTGTTGAGCATTTCTGTGCAGGGAAGATGTGTGTCATTGCCTTCTAAGTCCTGCAGATTCCACCAGAACATGCAGGAAGCCCGTGTGCCTCTCGTGGAAATGAGGTCAGTGGGGCCAGGTCCTTGCCCCTTACTCTGGAAAGACAGGAGGGTTCATTCAGAAATGGTGTGGACCTCTAACCCATCTGGTGTGCAGTCGGTGTTCAGTGGGATGTGGCTGTGTGAGGGAGCGCCTGTGCCCAGCTGAGCCGTGCTGACTGGTGCTGCTTGTCCGTTTCTGGGTCGGCTGGGCCGTGAAGGTCTGATCCGAAGCTGGTGCTGCTCTGTAATTGTCTCATGCCCATCACCTCCTCAGCACAGCTTCATGAGTACTCCTTGGGTGCCAGGCCTGGTGAGGCTGGTGCAGAAATGGAAGGCATGGGCCTATCCTCACCCCTCCCCTCTGCCAGCGTGAGCACGAGGCAATGGCAGCCACCTACCCTCTGGGGCCTCCTGGAAGCAGCTGGACCACATGGGAGTCCACCTGTGCAAACAAAGCCGACCCTAGCAGGGTGAAATCTGCCTGCTTGCGCCCCCGCCCCCCACTGCCTCTCCTCCAGAATGAGGAGATGAGCTACTTGGTTTGCTCATCTGGCTCCCCTCAAGCTTGCAGATTTGGCTTCTGGAGTGACAGGCTCCTGCTTGTGGGCCTGGTGTCCCTGGTGATGCTCCATCCTGTTCTACTCCAGTCCTCTGAGAAATGACAGGGTTAGAGAAACATACCTATTACTAAAGATGGAGGAAAGCAGTGGTGACCAACACAGGCACGCTGGGAAGGGGACACATCCTGCACTTATTCAGGATGGAATGTCCCCTGGTGGCCACCGTGCTCTCCTAGTTCCCAGTGTGGAGTCTTAAGTTTGATCTGCACCGCCTGGCCACTAGAGCAGCGGGAGGCCATCACAGAGGCAGCCTGGCTCTGCTGTCCTTGGTGCTGTTGGCGTGTGCTGCCCCTCGGGGTGGGTGAATGGCTTGTGCCCAGCGCATTCCTGTGTGGCCCCAGAGTGTACACAGCTGCACTGTCAGGGCCCCTTGCAGGTGTCCTTTGCCTGTTTGCACATGGCAGCCTGGTCAGCCCGTCCCCACATGTGTCCTCAGCTCAGCACAGCTTACTTTCAGGTAGTAGTGTTTGTGCCTGGAGGGTGACCTTTCCCTCTGGGGTGTCGGCATTTGGACTGTTGGAGCCTGCAGGTCCAGGGTGGGGCAGGTGTGTGCACTTGCACTTTGCAGAGGGCACCTGGCTAGTGTGGGCTGTAGTGGAGGTGCCAGGTGTCCAGACCGCCCCCCCACCCCCGTGCAGCCATGGCCTGGGGAGCACGTTTCAGAGCGGCCCCCAGGATGAGGTGGATAGGGAATTGCCTTCTGATACAGCCTCTCCAGAGTTCACTTGGATCTAAACAGAAGGCAGGACTTGGGCCACTTAGTTGACCCCTGCCAGTCTGGGACTCCTTATCTACAGCACAGGGGCTGCCCCTGCTGGATGCCCTGATGAATAAGAGAGGCCAGGTATTTGGGCAAAAGCCCAGGGCATAAAAGCAAAAGGGGGGATGTCAGGGCTTTGGCTACCCCCGTCCTGGGGGAATGTGGGTGAGCAGAGGGTGCTCAAGGCCTTAGCCAACTCACATGATGGGCTCGTTGGAGTGGCCTCCAGGCCCTGTGTGAGCCGCTCTGCTGCGGAGCTGCCTGCATCCCTGGTGGGTACCTGCCTCCCCGACCTGGTGCTCTCTGGTAGTCTTGCGGACATAGCCTGTTTGCATCCTGGCTGCTGTCACCTCAGAACTAATGTCCACTCCTGCAACAAGTTCTTAGCACCCCATTTCCCACCATGTTAAGCTGCCTAGGACAATAGTCCTCATGGTCCCGTAGGACTCTCACCTGCCACGGCAGACACAGGTGCAGCACAACCAAATACAGCTAGACTTGCCGGGAAGAAAAGGCTGCCCAGCCCCCGCTGCCCAGGTCCTGGGTCATGGAACTGGGGCTGGGAGCGTGTGCAGTTAGACCTGGGTGGCCCCTGAAACGCCTGCTTTTTTCAAAGTAGAGCCTGCAGAGGGCTGGGGGGCTCTGGGCCTGGGAGGAGGAGCAGGGGTCAGGCAGTCGGTGCTCCCCTACAGGTAGGCAGGGTGTGGGGTCTGGGCAGAATCTGTGCAAGATCCCAGCAGATAAGATGTGCGGTCATTGGCTCTCTGACAGGGCTCTGTGGCCTCTGCCCTCTGTGGTCCCAGATGCCTTTGAGGCTTTCAGTTCTCACCTATTCTCGTCATTCTGAGCCTCCCCTTCACTGCTAATCTCTGTTAAAACAATACCATGATGGTCTAGCTACAAGCCTGATTAAGTTATTCTTAGTTTTCTGTCTTTGGGCCTCCTTATCACAGAGATGCAGTCCCTGGGGCCAGAGCCCTGCTGTCCCTCCCTGTTCCGGGCCGTGGGGAAGGTGGCAGTGTTGTCTGGGGTGCAGCATCAGGCTGAGCCAGTGCTGCCCACATGCTCCAGGCACCGGACTCCTGCCAGCCCCTACCCTGACAAGGCCTGTCCTTACAGTGTGTCCCCTTTACAGGGAGTCTCAATGACATGACCCACTTTGCCCACAGCCATAAGCCAAGCCTACCCCGGGAAGGGAGCGGTGCCAGCCAGGTGGGCCTGTGGTTGACAGTTTGGTGGGGAGACGGGAGCCCGACGAGGGCCTTGCACATGAACACAAGCAAGACACAAGCAGTGATGGACTTGGTGAGACTTCCTCCCAGTAGCTGTTCGGGTGGGCCCTGAACTCTTAGAAATGCCAGTAGTGAGCCAGGCTCGATGGGCACATTCCCACCAGGGAAAGCCATTGGGGTGAAGATTGAAACAGAGTCCCCGGCTAGCTCATGGGCTGTTTCCTTTCCTCATGAAAGACCCGGCTGGTGAGTCGGTGTCCCCATGTGGGCTTAGCTCAGACCCTGAGGCTCTGGGATGGGGAGCCTGGCAGGTGGTCAGGGATATTTTAGCAAAGGCTGGCTGGGTGGCGACGTGGGGGCAGCAAGACCCTTCTAGGCTCCAGTCCCCTGCCAGGCAGGCCCTGAATTGTCCTGCCTGAGACCCTCCACAACACATGGGCAAGGATGCAGACCAGGGCCTGTGTTGTGGAGGGCAGAGCCAGGTTCCAGTGCAGCCCTGCCCAGCCCATCCAGCTTCACACCACTGCTCTCTGCTGTGCCATGGCCAAAGTCACCTGCTCCTTGCTTCCAAGCAACAAGGAGGAGTGTCTGGACACCAGGTGGCAGCCAGACGCTGATTTAAGCTCTTGCTGAAAGCAACCGTCTCCTTCCATCTGTTCCCGGAGGTGCAGGGTGCCTGAGCAGACACCCTCTCTGGGTCCCAAGGAGGGAAGTGAGCATTGCTGGACTGGGTGCAGTGATGCTGCCCCCACTTGTGTCCATCGTGGCAGCTGTGTGTGTCAGGCCTTGGATAGAGCCCAGGGCCATGTCCTTGTACCTCACCATCATCTCTAGTTCCTTGTGCTGAGTCACATTAGCCTACTGGTGGTCCCAGCCAGTGTTGTCTTAGTGCTGAAAGCTGCGGCCACTGGGTGGCATGGCTGGGCAGCAGGTCTGGTGTGCAGTGCTCAGGCATCTAGGGGTAGGCTCTGGCAGTAAAGCAGCGGACTTCCGTGGGGGCTCTCTGGGATAGGGGAGGTCACCCTTGTGCAGGGAGGGACACATTGCCAGTGGGTGACGTAGCCTCCCCTGTTTCTCTCTCCAGTTGAAAATCTGTCTCTGGCCCCTCTGTCCAGATTTTTACCATCCACCTCCCCATTTGCTCTCTGAATGATTGACTCATCTATCTGTCTATCCATTGATCCTTTTACCCACCCGCCTGCCAGTCCTTCCCTCCACCCCGCCCTGTGTCTGCTTCCAGGACCTTTTTGTTGCCTTCTGCGGGTTGTGGCACCTGGGACTAACTACATACTTCAGACTCTCTCCATCAGCTCCCATACCTGACAACTGACCTCGCCTGTGCCCATTTCTCTGTGAGTCTGGGGCTGTGACACCTGGTTATAACCTCATTAAATGATAGAGGTGGACTGTTCATGATGGAGCTTTGCTCTCAGGCAGGCTCGCACACACAGCAGGCTGTTTGGGGGAGAGGTTTGAATGCAGGGACCAGGCGGTGGCACAGGCTGTGTGACATCTGCCATAGTGGCCCCACTCACTGTCCACTCAGGACAGCCCTGCCATGGTGAGGGTGCATGGGGTCATGAGTCTCTAGGCCCTGGCAGGCAGGCCACCCAGATACCAGGACAGCCTATGTGCTGCTGCCTCCCACTCATGTTCCAGCTCCAGGGGACGCTCACCCCTTCACAGAATTGAATTTCCATCCCAAATCCTTGTTGCAAGGGCATCTGGGAGAGGTAGTTTTTAGTTACCAGACTCTGTAGTGCAGAAGGTGCTGGTTGAGGGCTGGGGAGTGGGGCTGCAGGGCTGAGGCAGGGCAGGGCACTTGCTACGCCAGTCACAGCGGGGCTGCCTGTCAGCACACAGCTTTTGTTTCATGGTGCTTTGGAGATGGCCTTGTTTGCATCAGTCAGGAGGCGCCTCTGGGCACTCCTATGACCTTTACATTGAAGAGTAGGCAGCGCTGGTTGTGGATACCACACGAGCAATGCCGTGTGTCTGCAGCGAGCACCTTGGACGCACCTGCAGGGGCCACCCATGCATGTGGAACCAGAGTGTGGACTGCACGCAAGGGCTGCCCGATGACTTCTGAGCCTCCTTGGCCTCGACTCACCAAGTTCTTCCCTAGCAGGACGTGATGCCGGCTTCAGACCCACACCCAGCTGCACACAGTGGGTGTGTCTGGGCAGAGCTCCCATCCTGGAGGGACGTCTCGAGAAGCCCGTGCTGCCCAGCTCCACTTAGGCCATCCCCGCAACTTTTTGAAAACCTAATGTGTTTTTTTCCAGCTCTGGCACAGGAAGTCCCTGGCCAGCAGGAGGGTGGCATTGGGCCGGGGAGAGGTCTGGTGGCCTTTTAAACCTTTTTCAACAGAGGTCTGAGAACATATCCACGAAGCCTGCTGGAAAATAGCTCTGTGCCTTCAGCAATCGAGAAAACAGGCTGGATGCCTGTGAGTCTGGGAAGAGCATCACGGGTGTGTTGTGATGTGAGTCCAGGAAGCCTCAGCCCGGATCTCTGATGTCCTCCCCTGGCCACCAGCAACCTTGGAACGGGTTTCACAGCTGACCAGGGCTGGGCACTGTGTCATCCCCGGCAGGTGTTCTGGCAGCAGTCTTCTCTTCCCACGGCCGAGTCCAGGCCAGGCTGTGCCTCCTCACACACTTCGCTGGGCACTGCTTCTGATGTTAAAGGCAAAGGCCCAGTGAGGGTTTAGGGGTCTTGGGGGCAGCACAGGTGCCTGGGGACTGACAGTGCTGGGTGGGCTGGGCCCTGGTGGCAGAGAGGAGAGGCCAGGAAATCAGGCCACGAGGCAGAGGTTCTGTAAATGAGAGGAGGCCAGCCTGGAAACCTGGTCCTAAGCGTCCTGGGTCACCATGCAGTCCCCCTACCCTTGACATCCTCAGCCTTCCATGTTTCTGGTTTCTTGATTAAATTGACAGGATCGTAGTGAAGCCAAGCTGTAGACGTGGAGGAGGGGCCCTCACCTCTCTGGGGCTGGGTCCTGTGGCAGCCAAGTTGTATAAGTGGTGCCCTTGGAGGAGGGGCCCTCACGTCTCTGGGTCTGGGTACTGTGGCACCTTCCAGGGAGACTTATGGCCTGGGGATGATCCTGGTGGAGAAGAGCAGCTTTGATGGGCCCCTATCTCCTTCAGAGCCTGGCCCAGCTCTGGGGGAGGGGGCTGAACTATGCACTGTACCGTGTTGGGGGACAGTCCTCGGACTGGGGGCCTCTTGTTAGGGGTCTGCCCGGACAAGTGGTGGAGATGCCTGGCTGTTTGGAGGACCCACCTTCCCTGGCTGCAGGGCTCCAGCTGCACTGGCTGTCCTTTCTTACTCCAGATCTCCTGCCCAGGCATTTGGTAACACCCTCCCGGGGAGAAGGCCAGGAGAAATGAAAGTTAAGGAGAGCTAAGCTCCGGAGCAGGCCTGCCTGGGGCCCTGCTGCACCCAGGGTGGGCCCTCACCTTCTAGTAGCAGGAGTCGGAACCCAGCCCAAATTGGCATGAGGGTAAGAATGAACATGTTTGCGTGGATGACTGTCTTCAGGCCCAGCTTGACCCAGGTGACCCAACCACATGGCAAAAGTCTCTGCTCCCTGGGAGACAGCTGCCTACAGCTCCATGCTCTTAATCTGTGTCTGAAGGCAGCAGAGCAGGGAGGACCCCTCCTTCCCAAAGGAAAATGCCCCAGGATGAGCCCCCCTGGCCTGGCCTGGTCACATCAGTCCTACTGGAACATCTGGGACAGGATGGTGCTGTGCTCTGATTGGCTGCAGAAGGGTGTGTCCAGCCCCTTCCACACCCTCCTGCAGATACGAGCCATGGGCTCCTACGTGCCCCAGGGTGGTGCCCCAGCCGTAGACACACATGTTCTGTCACTGTGACCCCCAACTTTGAACCTGTTTTTTCTACCTGGACTCTCAGGGAGCCTTTTGTTTGTAGTAACAGGAGCTCAGCTTTGCAGGTGGAACTGACTTGGTTTAGGGAGACGTCTGGACCCCAAGAGTTGCAGCGGCTGCAGGTCTGGGGTCCTCGTGGTCTGGGAAGGAAGTCCTGTTAGATGGAGGCCAGTTTGTGTTTGGGGGACTCTTGGACTTGCCTGCAAATGTTAGTGCTTCAGGTGGTGGTGTGGGTCAGCTTCTGCCCTGCCCCGCCCTCAGCAGCCCTGGATGGAGGAGACCCAGGAGCCTTCTGGAAAGGAGGGGGGGCTGCTCCTGTTCTCTGTTCTGTGTTGTTCCGTGGGCGGGTCTCCTGGGATGCCAGGGGTGCCTGGAAACTGGACGTTTGCTGGAAGCTATTCTGGGGACTTCACTTTAGTTGGACAGCGAGGGGCAAGATGTGCCAATGGCCTTTGCTTTTGTCCTCTTGAGTGGTGGCTAGCCACTCCCATTTTATCAAAGATGGTCCTGTTGGCAGCCCATCTCCTGTGGTCTTCCAGCTTCTGTGTGGAGCTGTGTCCTTACCTGCCGATGAGAACGGGCGTTGGGGCACTGGGGTGGCCAAACTCTTACACAGTGAGGGTTCCAGATGGAGAGTGAACAGGTGGGAACCAAAGCAGGCACAGTCATCAGAGGGGCTGCTCCTGGCATGTGGGTGCTTGAGGGACAGGCATGGAACCCTTACCCAGGGCACGGTGCCCTGCCTCCCCAGCTCCCAGCTATGTGCTGGGCCCAGTGTCTTCTGATTGTCAGAGACTGATGGTGGTGAGGGGCTGGCCGTGGTCCTCCTGGCCCTCTGGGGTGAATGTGGGGCTTTTCCTTCCTCTCTGTGGCTAATTCTACTCCTCTGTCATTTCAGCTCAGCCAGCAGATCTCCTGAAGGTTCTAGATTTTCACAACTTGCCCGATGGAATAACAAAGACAACAGGTTTTTGCCCGATGCGGAAATCCTCTAAAAGCCCAGACGTTGCTTACAGAGTGACCAAAGATGCACAGCTCAGCGCACCCACCAAGCAGCTGTACCCTGGTAAGAGACACGGGTTTCTGTGCTGCTGTCCTGGGAAGCTCCTCTCAGAGCCCGGTTGACATCCTTACAGAGAAAACGGTTCCAGAGGTGGATGCATGAGGCCTCTGCACCCTTCCTTTCTGGGCAGGTGTATCTCCGGCTATAGACGGGCCACCAGGACTGCAAGTGTGAAGGGAGGTGGCTGAGTCCTGGAGTGAGGTTAAGAGCAGCTCAGGGTCATGGGAAAGGAAGCCCTTCCCGACAGAGGCCTAATTGGGGGCAATGACACTAAGAGGCTCATGAATCAAACATTATGACTCTCAGCAAGAGAGCGCGAAGCTGGTAATGAGAATCAATTGCCAATTACCACATCTCTGCTTGTAATTACACACCCGAGTGGAAAGCCACCTTAGCTGGTAAGATGCACTGTCCAGCTTATCCCTGTCCCCAGCCATGTGGCTTGGTGTCCCCCTCCCCCGGAGTTAATTAAACCCTCTGGGCGTATCTGGAGCTGTATAAATGAACCCATGACAGCTATCCTCCTCCCGCTGCCTCAGGCTGCTGCTGAGGCTTGGCCTGTAGTAGCTCCTTTTTCTGATTCCAGTGAGACGGGGACTAGGGGACCCTGGGCAGACGAATTCTCTTCATGAGATGTTTTATAATTATTAGAAGAGAGTGCACTATCTATTTGATGACCTGGATGCGACCCCAACATCAAACCTGGAACCAGGGCAGTGTTTTAATGAGTAATGAGGTCTCTGTTAATCAGTCGCCCCACTGGGTCCCTGAAGGCCGCACTCGTACCCTGGCTGTGTGTTTGCATCCTTGACCTCTTTGTGATATGTGCTTATCCACACCCATTGTCTCAGCCCTCCTTGGCAAGCACTGTGACTTTTTAGAGTTTGTCTCTGAGAGAGAGTCAGGGTCAGTTCTTTTCAAGAATGTCATTTGGGGGAGATGAATCCACTCAGAGGTGCTGAGACCCTGCCTTGAGCTCCACAGATGTTTCTGTGGGTACCAGAATTGCCCTGGGCCATGATACCGAGCCTGAGAATGTCTCACTCATCAGGAAGGATGAACTTGTGCCCCAAAGAACTGCAGGGATTTGGTTTTCCACATACCCACAGGAGTGTTTCGTTCTTTCTTTCTTTTTTTTTGAGACAGAGTCTCATTTTATCACCCTCAGTAGAGTGTTGTGGCATCACAGCTCATAGCAGCCTCCAGCTCTTGGGCTTAGGCGATTCTCTTGCTTCAGCCTCCCGAGTAGCTGGGACTACAGGCGCCTGCCACAACGCCCGGCTGTTTTTTTGTTGCAGTTTGGCTGGGGCCGGGCTTGAATCTGCCACCTTCTATATATGGGACCGGCGCCCTGCCCACTGAGCCACAGGTGCCGCCCACACAGGAGTGTTTCTTAACCTGGGGACAATATGTCTTTCAGAATCACCCACTGAACACTGACTTATGTTTTTGCCTGGAAGCCACAGGGAAAAAACCCCAGGTAGAGGGTTCTTGACCTAAAGAGACTGGGCCTTCTGGGGCCAGGGAAAGGCTAGTGAGAGCTGATTGCTGGAGATGGTGTGGACATTGAGCTTTAGCATAAATGCCCCCTGTGCACACATTGCTATAAGGGTACACCGTGGAAATCAGGGACTCGACCCTTAGAGGGCATCTTTACCCAGTTTGTTTAATCTTACCTTTGTAGCCCAATTCTGGGGCATTGGCACAGAAATTTTCTGGACTTTGAGCCTTCGTATTCTCTTGCCTGCTGGATTATCTTGTGGCCGGAAACATCACAGGATCTCAGGAATACAGGGTCGTGTTGGAAAGCCAGGATGAATTGCTGAACAGTATGGTGGGAATTTTTTTTCAAGCTCTTGTCTTTTCTAAGTCCTCCAAAGTGCTTAGCTTGCTCTTACAGGGCCCTCTAGTGATAACTAGCTTATATAGTGGAGCAGGTCCGTGTGTGTCGGCTGCCTCATTAAGGGCAAATAGTCCTGGAGGTTGCTTTGGAACTATTGGAGAGATTTCTGCAGGCCCCCAAGCGTCGGGTCGGGAAGGATGTTCAGGGCACATTGTTGAAGAACTGGGCACTGTGACCTTGCTGGCTTCAGACCTGGGCAGCCACCGAGACCCTGTGTGTCTGAGCGAGCGGCCACAGGCTGTGCTTTCTGCTTTGTTCCCTTCTGCCCCGGCTAATGTAGAAGGCCCCGCTCAGACTGTTTGGAAAGTGCTTGGCTTGTACAGTCAGACAAGAAATGGCTGTTTCCAAGGGACCAGCACAGTCCCATGGCAGCCACCTCATGTAGGGCTGGGACCTGAAATACCCTCATCTTTGGGGAGCAGCTGGGCCTGCCTGGACAGCTGCAGAGCGAGGGATGGTGTGGCCCAGGTGGCCTCAGTAGGCCCCAGGCTGTGGGGACCTGTGCAGGGAAAGCCCGAGCCCAGGTGGCCTCTTTCTGTGAAAAGAAAGTCCCCAGTCCTCCCCTGAGCGGGCTGCCCGGATTCCCTGAAGATGCTTTGTGCCTTTCAGCAGGCTGAATGGGTCAGGGTCATGGGGTGCTCTGCCTTTGTCAGGACACTGTCCCTTCCTCCCAGCGCAGACCTGGCCCCTCCCAGCCCCGTACCCAGCAGCTGTGTCGCCCTGCACTTGGGCAGGACAGAGATTAGGGTTCCACCCTTGCTTGGGAGCTTTTCTACTCTGGTTAGACCCAGTGACCTGGGCTCTGAGAGCCGTGGGGCTGGGGAGCTCAACCCCCAACATGGATTTTCCTAATGGTTGGTTTTGTCTCTATCATGTAAATGTCACTGCCTGAGGATAGGGACCATTTGTATCTGTCCTCGACTGTGCCTCCTTAGAGCCTACCACAAAGGGGACCACTTAGTGCTTATTGATCACATCAGCAAATCAAGCGATTAATCCATATGCCCAACAGCTGCTGGTTCAGGCCTGGCAAGGGTGCTTTTGGGCTCCTACCGTGCACCTGACCATGTCCTCACCTTCGGGCCTCAGCCCAAGTGCTGGGGAAATGCTGAGCCCACCCCTCGGTTGTGACTTTTCTTGGAGAAATGAAATATGAAGTATCTGGCAGGAGCCCCGTTTCTCCCTGACCGTCCAGAGTAGATTATGAAGCGTGTCAGCATCCCAGATCGTGTCACGGCTAGCATGGGCCATCTTACCATGACAATAAATCCATTGTTATTTTGCCAGGAGAGAGATTTATGTTAAACATAATTTATCCTTTTGAGTTTTATCTGAGCTGAGAAAATTTGTCACTATAGTGATTTTAGAGCTCCAGAGACAGCATTTTAATGAGCTTTGAGACGTGGAGGTTGGTGGTCCTCACGGTGGGTCGTGCTGCAGAGAAGGAGCTCTCGCTTCTCCTCCTTTCATTGTTGAGGACAGAGTGACCGTCAGGACGCAGTGTTCTCCTGACGTCGGGATGTCCAGGGGACCCTCTGAAATGAAAGTGAGGGAGTGGCTAACTCTGGTCCCTGCTGGGCCTGGGTGTGGACAGGGACCTCCGTGTGCTGCAGGTTGAACACCACCCTGGCTCTGAGTGCCCCTCACTCCAGGGACCTGCGAGGCCTCCAAGAGCCTGCCGCTGGCCTTGCAGGCTGGGGTCTCTCCCTGTGGGTGTGCACAGGGTGCCTTACGCTCCCCCACCACTGGGGGTTCCTGATAAGGCTGTTAGATCCCCCACCCACATCCCCACACTAGGAGGGACAGTGTGAAGCCCATGGCTGTGTGGCAGTGGTGACCTCAGCACATCCGTTCCTGGATGGCTCCTGTCCACAAGAGGAGGGCAGTCTGTACTGGCTCCTCTCTGAAACCTGTCCATCCTCAGATGGCTGCACTGACATTGTCACTCAGTGCTTGAATCTGTCCCCCAGCATGAGGGTGGGGACTGAGAGCACTGTGACCCAGGCCTCTGTGGGGACAGCAGTGTCACAGCAAACAGACCAGGGACGTCAGTGCAGGACGCCTGACCTGGGCTGGGGAAGCCCTGGGCCTCTGCAGGGCGGGACCTGAGTGGGTGGGGAAGACACTCCAGGATGAGTTCTCTGCCCATCTTCTGCCTCTGTCACAGCCTGGGGGGCTCACATAACACTCTGGGGTGGGCTCTGGGGGCACGGGTGGACTTAACTATCTGGAGGGGCTGTGGCCTCCATCTTATTGCTCTGGAGAGATTTCACCGGCCCGTGTCCTCCAGAGGTTGCAGAGGCCCTGGCAGGCGGTGTCATCCTCTGCCCACTTAGGGAGTCTTAGGCTGCTGGGTGTGGGGCCTCTGATGTCCCCTTCACCCAAATGTGGCACCTGCAGCTCTGCTCCCATGACCAGAGGCTGCATTGCGGTCCATCAGCAGAGGGCGCTCACGGACAGCAGTGGATGCCATGCCAGCCCTGCTCCGTGGCCTCAGGGCCCCCTGCCCAGGAAGGGGTGGCTCTGGGAATGTATTCTTCAAGCCCTTGAGCCCTGGAGCATTGCTGAGAGTCAGGTGGCTCCGAGGCAGGTCCTTGCCCCTCCTTCAGAGTGTCTGTGTCCTGTTGCCGCCCCACCATGTATCCTTAGCCACACATCGTCAGGTGGTGTGGGCTCCTGGCTGAATTGCAGATTGCACACACCGGAGCCGACCTTCCCACCAGGATGATGCAGAGGAGGGGCTGAGGCCTCCTGTCGCAGGAGGTGGACCGTGGGGAGGTGTGAGGCATGGGCCTGGGCAAGCTTGACAAGGTAGCTTGAGTCTGCCTCTGGCGACCTCAGATGGCTTCTGGCCCATGTTGCAAGGGGCATTTCCTCCTGTCAACACACTAGGGATTAAAAAAAATTAAATTTGGATTGACGTCTTCTAATTTAGTTTTACTTTTAATGTGTTTGGCAAGTTGACTAGGAAATATCAAAAAACACACTTCCAGCCGTGATCCCACAGCTCCCTTCTCCCCTCTTCCCTTCCTTCCCCTGCCTCCCCCTCTCTCCCCCTGCTTCCCCTCTTCCCCCAGTGAATGCTGAGTGACTGTATGCTGTGCAGGATACCAAGCTGCTTCAGAAACAGCCTCTGCCCAGGAGCAGCTTGTAGTCTGGGAGCTGATACCTGGGATTTATATGCAGATATTTTGAGGTGCAGGAGCAGAGGTGGGGTGGAAAGACCAGTCGGGCTTCATGGAAGGTGCATTTGAATGGACCTTGGAGGGGCCAGTCTTGGACAAGTGGCAGTAGGAAAGGAACAGTTTGATCAAAGCACAGATGCACAGCAGGTCCTGGCAATGGTCTGTCTGCAGAGAGCCGCAGGTGGGCAGGGGGAGGGGACTCCCTGACCGCCTTCTCACCTCTGTCCTCTGTTCCAGCATCTGCATTTCCCGAGGACTTCTCCATCCTCACCACTGTGAAAGCCAAGAAGGGCAGCCAGGCCTTCCTGGTCTCTGTCTACAACGAGCAGGGCATCCAACAGCTCGGCCTGGAGCTGGGGCGCTCGCCCGTCTTCCTGTACGAGGACCACACGGGGAAGCCAGGGCCAGAGGACTACCCCCTCTTCAGGGGCATCAACCTGTCAGATGGCAAGTAAGTGGGCACGCTGGGAACCCCGTCCTGCTGGAGGGGGTGGCAGGCTATCTAGCGCTGCTGGCTGGATATGGGGTATCACAGCGGCTGTGTAATGGCTGGCACTGAGACCACCTCAGGTGTGGCGGCAGAGGAAGGGACACTGAGCTGGAGCCCTGAGACCTGGGTTGGCCCTGTGCCCGTGGCAGGTCTTCTCTCTCCCCAGGTACTAGAGCATGTCCAGCCTTAACCTCTTGGTATCAGAAAGGGAACCAGGAGGCTGTGTAGTTATGCCCAACTTGCTCCAGAAAGGATTTAAGGCGGGGTGTCCAACCCATGGCCTGCAGAGCCCAGGATGGCCGTGAATGAGGCCCAGCACAAAATCATAAGCTTACTTAAAACATTATGAGAATTTGTTTGTGATATTTTGGTAGAGCTCGATTGGGTGGTTCTCAAGCATAAAATTTGTGGATGACATCATGTTGCAGTGTCACATAAAATGAACATACGTGCGCTCCATGTTAGTAGACACGCGAGATTTCAGCTTCACGCGGTATGCGGCTCCCTCTGTGTTGTCTTCCAAGCTCAGTTGAATGACACCATCAGACATCACATGCGCTCGTGGTGACTTGGCCAGGCAGCTGTTATCAATAATATTTCAGCCACCTTTGCAATGTTGAGTATTTGATGTTATTTAGGGGTCAGGTGAGTGTTCGTATTTGATTAAAGTACTTCCTCACCTCGGCGCTGCCTCGCACATCTCCGCCCCCACCCCCACCCCCGCCCCCTGCATGCTTTACGGTCAGCCTGGCTTCACCTACACTCACAGCCAGGATGTGGACGGGCCCAAACCTTGTTTCTAGTTTCCTGCCAATTAATTTTCATAATGCAAGTGAATTAATAGTCCCTTATTTATCATTGTATTTTTAATCCCAGAATGGCTTCTACATCTCAGAAGAAAACAGAGCACAAAAAAAGAAAAATTACAGATGGAGGGTGATTGTTCCATGAAAAGTGGGTAGATCGTTACTTTTTTGTTGAGGCACATAGTAAGGTGCTGTGCTTAATCTGTAGGGAATTTGTGCAGGTTTTCAAAGACTGTAATTCGAAAGGGCAGTATATCCAAAAACACGCTGCCCAGTCCAGGGGGTGTGAAGGACAAAACAGCAGAACTGAAAAAAGTGTGTGTTTGCAACAGAATTTTTTTTAAAGTTACAGGTCAGATGGATTCCAGTGTAAAAGCTTGTTATGTGGTAGCATATTTAATAGCAAAACTATCAAAACCACTTACTGATGGTGAGTTTATTAAGCAGTGTATGGAAAGCCTGGCAGATATCATTTGCCCTGGGAAAAAGGGTGGCTATTTCTAAAATCAGTTTGTCTCACCAGACTATGGCCAGGCAAGTTAAAGAAGCTGGACAATCTACTGAAAGAATATTGGCAAGTACAGCTGCTAAGTTTAAACTTTATGCTTTGGTGATGGAGACGGCACTGATGCTACAAATACAGCTTAACTTGCCGTTTTTATTAGAGGTGCTGACGATGAATAGAACGTCACTGAAGAGATGGCTTCCTTAGTGCCACTGAAGACACAGCTAAAGCGAGATTTATGGGAAATAGTCGAAAGCATGTTAAGGCGATTTTCTTTGTCCATCGTCAACTATCTGGTGTGTTTATTGATGGTGCTCTGGCGGTGACCGGTGCAGGCAGGAGAGAGGCCTGTGAAGTTAATAGAAGCCCATGCAATTGCTGCCCCAAACTCACGTCTGGTGAAGGATCATTGTGTAGAACCTCGAGAAAATTCATGTGCAAAAAAATCTTTAAAAATGGATAACATCATGCAAATTGTCATCAAGACTGTGAATTTCTGGGTGGCGCCTGTGGCCCAAATGAGTAAGGCACCGGCCCCATATGCTGGAAGTGGTGGGTTCAAATCCGGCCCTGGCCAAAAAAAACTACAAAAAAAAAAAAAGAAAAATAGACTGTGAATTTCGTAAGGGGCACGGGATTGAATGATCGCCAATTACAGGAATTCTTTTTTTTTTTTTTTTTTTTTTGAGACAGAGCCTCAAGCTAGCCCCCTGAGTAGAGTGCCATGGCATCACAGCTCATAGCAACCTCCAACTCTGGGCTCAAGCGAGTCTCCTGCCTCTGCCTCCCAAGTAGCTGGGACCACAGGCGCCCGCCACA
>CAUYQV010024847.1:0-37298 GCA_963574575.1 Galagoides demidoff | reverse complement strand
CAGAAGAACATTCTCCAGCTCCATCCATGTGAACATGAAGGACGTAAAGTCTCCATCCTTCTTAATGGCTGCATAGTATTCCATGGTGTACATATACCACAGTTTGTTGATCCATTCGTGGATCGATGGGCACTTGGGCTGTTATCATTGTTATTAACTTAGCTTCAGACAGTGGAAGGCAAAAATGGGGGGAATACTGGGTCACTCCTTAGGGTAGCATTGGGGTTAAAAATCAGGCATCCTACCATCTGCCTCAACGCTTTTGATTATATGTATATTTCCTCTTCTATATGAAGATCAAGAGCTGTGGGTGGTGCCTATGGCTCAAAGGAGTAAGGCATCGGCCTCATATGCCAGAGATGGTGGATTCAAACCCAGCCCTGGCCAAAAACTGCCAAAAAAAAAAAAATCAAGAGCTGTGATTAATCACAAAATACATTTTAGAAACCTTTTCATTTATAATAAGAAAATAAACAATGCTGTAAGGCAACTAAAAACAAACATTTTAAATATTACTTACCATTTATGAAGTAGTGTATTAATACTGAGATGGTCTAAGAGGTTCAGACACATATTCGGGTGTGTGTGGAGGTCTGGTTTGTGCGCAAAAGGGGGGCATTACAAATCACTGGAAAGTGATGGCTTTTTATTAACTGCTAATGGGAAAATTGAACAAGCATAGGAAAAATATATCTCCAGCTCATATTACATGCCGAAAGCAAGCCCAAATACACTAAATACCCCAACGAGTAAAGCTGACCTGAAACATCTAGAAAACATACAGGTAATTATCCTTAGGAAAAGAGGGTAGAGGAGGTTTTCTTTAACAAAGCAGGGTGATCATAGAGGAAATACAGCTACATCTACGCAATAAAATAAATCATAAACAGATTCAAAACACAAGACCTCGACAAGGAATGTGTTTATAGCTTATTCAGGCAGCCAGGATAAAGGAATCCTAAAAATCAATAATGCACAAAATATGTATGAGCAATTCACCTGAAAAGCAATAAACACATGGCAAGAAAATGTTCGCCCTCGCCGGTAATCAGGAGAAATGCAAATGGAAGGCAATATTTCAGCCTTACGCGGGAGAGACAGTAGTGTATTCTGAGGAAATTGATCTTAAGGAAAGAAATCAACGGATCGTGTTGTTAGTGGCTAATATGACAAGAGAGATAAAGACATATTTTGCTTGGATATTATTGGGAGGCTCTTTTTTCGGCTTCCTTCACAGCATCAATTTTTACCGTAAATAGTTCAGGGACAGACAACAAAGGGGATGTAATCAAAGTGCAGAGAAAGAATGTGTGCAGTCGTCTTCACGGAATTCAGAGGCTTGGAGCATCGTTGAGTTGACAGCCCCGTGGAAGGCACACACCTACACGAGCAATGTAGCCCGGAGTAAAGACGTGCTTGGCAGATCATTTATCAGGGTGCTAATTAGATGAGCAACAATAAGAAACACGCCAAGGAGGAGATACTTTGGGAGATTTTTCAAAGGCAAACTGGGAAGGGTACAGGGCTAAATATCCCCCATTTGACGTCGAGACGTTTGGTTGTATATTTCTGCACGACCTCCCGCTCCCAGTGTAGGGGCTCACACAATCATTTATTTTTATTAGTCGTCGTCGTTAGGTAGGTTGACAGGGCTTAACTAGATAGTTTGCATCTGGGGTCTTTTTACCGGGTTGCCAGCAGATGGTGGCTGCAGCTGGAGACTCACCTATCAGGCTCCTCCTCCAGGACGGCTGGACAGTGAGGACTGAACGGGAAATCTACCCTCTGCCTCCAGATGGGCTTTCCATGAGGCTAGTGTGTGCTTCTCCATAGGTGATGGTCTCAGGGTTATCACACTTCTTACGTAACCTGGTTTTCCCAGAGCAAGACTAAGGTGAATCTTCCTGCTTCTTGTGACGAGCCCTCCCAATCCCAGGAGATCAATTCCATGCATTCTACCAGTTGAGCAGCTGGGTAAGAGCAGCTCAGATCTGAGAGGTCCAGAAGCGGGTTAGACATATTCTAAGAGGAGCAGCATGTGGGTGCAGGCAAGGAATAGCAGGTGGCTGTCTTCAGAAATGATCCACCACTCAGGATACATTCAGCCTGCCTCCACTCCCCAGAGGGTGTTCCCAAAATGATTGTGAAAGGTCAGAGTCCACATAGCAGCACTCCCTGTGAATGGATCAAGATTTGCCCTCGAGGCGTGGCATGGATGCACGTGAGATCAGCAGGAGTCTCCTCATTGGTGTCTGCATGAGAAAGAGAGTAATTTGTATCTTGCTGAAATAACTTCTCCATGACAGAGCTAGTCACCTAGCTCAGGGGATCACTGGAACCACTGAGTCAGTCAGCCCAGAGGAGTGGACTCAAACCAATTCAGGGATCTTCTAAAACTAGCACACGCCTGAAGAAATTTCATCCTTAGCCTTATCCCACTGATGTGGCCTTCACTTTCCCTAATATCACGTAAAATATTGGTTTATTTCACTGACAAGAGTGTGCTTCTGATACTTAACATTATGCTTTTTTCCTTCCTCACATTATCTTTTTTTTTTGGTAGTTTTTGGCCGGGGCTGGATTTGAACCCACCACCTCCAACATATGGGGCCAGCACCCTACTCCTGTGAGCCACAGGCACCACCCCTTCCTCACGTTATCTTACAAGTAAACAGTTAACTATGGTTTCCAGCTAGTTATGTGTTGTTAGCTTTCTTTTTTTTGGAGACAGAGCCTCAAGCTGTCCCCCTGGGTAGAGTGCTGTGGCATCACAGCTCATAGAAACCTCCAACTCCTGGGCTCATGCAAGTCTCCTGCCTCAGCCTCCCAAGTAGCTGGGACCACAGGCGCCCACCACAACGCCTGGCTATTTTTTGGTTGCAGCCATCGGTGTGTTTGGCAGGCCCGGGCTGGATTCGAACCCACCACCTTAGGTGTATGTGGCTGGCACCCTAGCCACTTGAGCCACAGGCGCCGAGCCATTGTTAGCTTTCAGTACTTAATTTAACTGACTTTCTGGGTCATAGCATTATGTAATTTTCTGTTTAAATGTCTCTAAAAATTTCCCAAGAGTTCTTCTTCAAAGTCTATTTCAAAATTTTTTCTTTGTTAGAATAAAAACTATCTTATAATTTATCAATCACTAGATATATTTATTTTTCAATTATTTTCTAAATTCAATGAGGAAAGTGGTCATTCTTATAAAAAAAGGATTCATAATTTTAATTTGTTACAGTCCCTTTCACTCTCAGAACTTGTCTTTTGTTTATGAAATTTAAGTATTATATTAAAAATGTAGCCGCACAAAAGCTTTTATACATTCCCATATTTTAGCTCAGACTTCTGTCGCTGGAAATTCTGAGCCCAAAATACTTTTTTATTGCTTAATTTATTTTTCGCTCTTAATCAAAGATCTCTTTTCTGTGTTATAAAAGACTATGTTATAATTCTTTCCTGATCACAATTGACATCCAGTTCTATCTTCTAATCCTTTTCTCTCGGCCTAAAGCTTCATATCTTAAAGACGAAAATAATATTCAATGTGTCAAAATGCTACTTAATACTTTGCTCTATTCCCAGCATGAAGAAATTTGAAATGGTCACATCGGTGTCTTCCTGTGTCTATATAATTCAAAGCTATTCCTCCGAGCAGGCTAAGGAAGTAGAAATAATAATAAACAAATACTATTTCTCCATCTTTCACCTTTATTTTCTTAAGTATAAACAGAACACTATTTTTTTAATCTCATGCTGTTGGAATTTTTTAAATGGACATCTGAATAAACACTTCCTATGAGTAGAATCAGAACATTTTAAAACAATAACTGAGAAAATGACATGAAGGCTGTGTTGATCAGTTTGATGGAAGTATTTCGGATTGCATGTGAAAACCCCACACTGTACCCCAGAAGTGCATTAATGTACATAGTTACCATTCAATAAAATAAAATAGAAATAAAAAAAAGAAAGTGACTTTTCCTGATAAGTCCACATGATGTAACCTCATTGTTTGTTCCCTTATATTAATTTGAAAAAAAAAAGAGAAAGTGGAGAATGTTATGAATTAAGCAATCCAGGTGTATTCTTGCAAACTAGCTCACTGGATCCTGCCTTAGCCCTTACACATTATGCTAAAGAGGTCCCAGATACAATTAGTGCTTTCATAGGGTGTCAGACTATCAGCCTGTAGGGTACCATTTGAGGATGGGTAATAGATATACTGGCTCTCTCACAGGAAAATTTGAGTAGTGCTACTTTTCCTTTGAATCATCCAGTGTGTGTTCTGACACATTTCACAATTTTGGTTGATTGCTGGCATTAATTTTGGTAGAGTCCAGCATGCTGTGAACATTCTCATTTTGTCTGATCAGTTTTCTCTGACATCCTGTGCCAGCTGTCATATCACATGTCAGGCACTTTAGAGGTAAAACTAGAGAAGAGTTTTAAAAATCAAAAAAGCCTAAATGTTCAAAGTAGTGCTTTAGAGGTTCTTACATTAATTTTACCTTAATAAATTCTATCCTTTTAATGGGAAACACTGATAAGTAGTCAATGAGATAATTTAAATGGTACTCTAGTGTCATAAACTACAGCTCTCTTGAAATGACCAAGACCATCATCATCTATCTTCTCTTCATGAACATATATTTGTTGAGGATATACTGTGTGCCTGATACAATACTACACTATGAGCCTAAAGAACATTTGCTGAGATCACTCAAAAGATCTATTTCTTCATGCAAATTAAGACTTCATGTATATCAAGACCTGAATCAGAAACAAGCACTATTGAATAGTAAAATATAAGGATAAAATGAGAGTTGAGAGCATTATTCATATTTTACTATAGATATTTTTGTTTTTTACCTCAATATTTCCTGTTTATTTGGGGAGAGTTTATTGGTAAATGGCTGGTCTAAGCAGGCAGACGAAAAGGGAAAAGGAATAAAGTTTATAAAGTAAGTTATGGAGCAGGAGTAAGGTTGAAGAAGGGACGGGTAAGATTGCTATATAGTACAGGTTCCTTTTCCTTTCCCTGGTGTTTTGTTGTTTATCCTCCACCAGGCATAGACAATGTCCCAGGTATCACTCTTGTGATGGGTGACTCTGAGATCTATACAAACATCCACACGCTCTGTGGCATCAGCAGAAAGAACAAGATGGGGAAATGTTCTGACAATTATGGGACCATGTGCCAGGGCAAAATTCTATTTTTATTTGATATCAGATCTGGGCAAGTCTTGAGAATCATTTGCTTTTCTTAGATTTTTGTAATACAATATTTGAGTGGAATTTTTGGGACAGCATAGTGTAATTTAAAGAGAGCAAGCTTTATCCCAACTTGGTTCGTATTTGTGTTGTCTGAGAATGAATAAATTACTTAAAATTAATACACATTAGTTCCTTTATTGTGAATATTCAAGATATAAAAAAATACTTGTTTAACAGAGTAGTCATTAGGATTCATAATAATAACAATATAGAATACTAAACCTAGTGTTTGGCATGTAGTGAAAACTAAGTACTACAACCTAGGAAGGCTCATTCTACTACATGAGTTTTAATAATTAAGACTTTTTAGGGAGTTGGTGGGATCCTAATGTACACAATATGAGGGTATTCAGAACACCTCTTGGATGATGAATATTTAGGAAGTCTATGAATTAATCACTTAAATGTTCACACGTATAATATGGTTATGTTATCTATATTTTTGTTTATGTTGTGAATAAATGTTTTACTTACAATTTTAAAAATTGAATATGAAGAGGGGACTCCTCTGCCACCTTGATTTTACTTTGGTTCACTGCCCCAGTCCCGCCCCAACCAGGCTCAGCCCATTTCCGTTTCCTTCCTTTTGCTCCTTCCCTTTTCTGCTGCCTTGTGGCTTGGGGTGCTCCACAAGTGCCCCTCAGTGCCAGTTGAATGCTGCAGCAAATGAGGTTCGGGGTCAGTAATTATAATAAGATAATACCATCCCTTTTCCCCTCCTCCCCTACCAAAGATAACACAACACTGGAGACCTTTTCTTGAAATGTTAGTAGATGACCTTCTGGTTAATCCTTTCAGTGGCTTCCATAAAGGGGGAGACCACATCTTATTCTCTATCGTTTCCCCAAGGCGAGCAGTGGGATTTAGCCTGTAATAGGAGCTCAAAGATTTTTAATTTAATTAATTAATTAATTTAGAGGCAGAATCTCACTTTGTTGTTTGTTTGTTTATTTATTTTGAGACAGAGTCCCACGTTGTCACCCTTGGTAGAATGCTGCGGGATCACAGCTCACAGCAACCTCAAACTCCCGGGCTCAAGCTATTCTCTTGCCTCAGCCTTACAAGCAGCTGGGACTACAGGCGCCTGCCACAGTGCTCAGTGATTTTTTTGTTGTACTTGTCATTGTTGTTTGGCAGGCCCAGGCTGAGTTCGAACCCACCAGCTCAGGTGTATGTGGCTGGCGCTGTACCCACAAAGCCACAGGCACCAAGCCAAGAGTCTCACTTTGTTGCAAAGTGTGATGGCATTATAGCTCACAGCAACCTCAAACTCCTGGGCTTGAGTGATCCTCTTGCCTCTGCCTCCCAAGTAACTGGGACTGCACGAGACTGCCACAACACCAGGTTATTTGTCTATTTTTAGTAGAGACAAGATCTTACTCTTGCTCAGGCTAGTTGTGAGCTCAAGTAATTACTCTCCTTGACCTCCCGGAGTGCTAGGATTGTAGGTGTGAGCCACCCCAACTGGCTTTTTTCTTTTTCTTTGAGACACAGGCTAGAGTATGGTGGCATCAACCTATGTCACAGAAACCTCAAACTCCTGGGCTCAAGCTATCCTCACCCCTCTGTCTCCCAGCATGCTAGGATTACAGGCTTGAGCCCCTTGCCTCAAAAATATTTTTGGAAAGGAGAAAAAAAAAAGAATATGAAAAGGATGATAGCTTTGTATGAATTCTGATGATTTTTTTTCTTACCAATAAACTAGAAAGGATGAGATCAAAAGATCATAAATATTTTATATGACCAAAACTATCAGACAACTTAAAAAAAAAAACAAAACTTGAGGAATTCTCTGTCAGAAAGTCACACTCCAACAGAGAATTGTTGACTTGCATTTCTGTTCCTGGTGCTATACTATAGGAATAAATAAACTCTCCTCAAAATGGAATTATATTAAAATAGAAAGTCAAATCATGTCAAATGTTTATGGAATGTCTCTGCATCCTTTCAAGATAGCGTGCAAAATTTAAAGATCACCAATCACATTAAACATAGTGATATATCTGGAAAACTTGTTGGATAGACACAGGATGTGCTCATGTATATTCTGGATTGATACTGTGCTTATTTTACGGACTCTGAAATTCCTAATTTCAGGTCCACATTGCACTGAAAATGTGATCTGAGGAACTACCCACAGTTTTTGTTATTTTGAATTTGTTTGTTTTTATTAAGTCATATACACATAGATCATGAATACATTTATGTGTATGTGGGGTAAAATGTGATTTTTTTTTACACAATCTGACATGCTTACATCAAAACAATCAACATAACATAGCTTTCACCTCATTTACTTGACTATTGTGTTAAGACATTTATGTTTTATACTTGATAGATTTGACTAGAACCCTTGCTATATGCTCCATAGGTGTGGTCCTGCCATTTGCCCTCCCTCTATCAAACCTCCCCCCACCCCTCCCATCCCACTCCATTTCTATCCTTCACCCTGGGCTATAGTCATGTTATATCTTTCACAAGAAAGTGTGGGTAAATATAAGTCGGTTTCATAGAAGTATTGAGTACACTGGATACTTTTTCTTCCATTCTTGAGATACTTTACTTAGGAGAGTATGTTCCAGGTCCCTCTGTGTAAACATAAAAGAGGTAAAGTCTCCATCTTTTTTAAGGCTTCATAGTATTCCATGGTGTACATATACCACAATTTATTAATCCATTCATGGGTCGATGTGCACTTGGGCTTCTTCCATGATATGACTATTATGAATTGAGCTGCAGTGAATAATCTGGTGCAAATATTTTTGCAAATTTTTGGTCTTTTGGATATACTCTGAATAGAGGAATTGCAGGATCCAATAGCAGGTCAATTTTTAGATCCCTGAGTGTTTTCCAAACTTCTTTCCAAAAGTAATATATTAGTTTGCATTCCCACCAGCAGTGGAGAAGTAGTCCCTTTTTTCCACATCCACACCAACATCTTTAGTTTGGAGATTTTGTTATGTGGGCTACTCTTACAGAAGTTAGATGATATCTCAAAGTGGTTTTGATTTACCTTTCTCTGATAATTAAAGATGACAAGCATTTTTTCATGTGTCTGTAGACTATGTGCTTTATCTTCTTCAGAGAAGCTTTTATTTAGGTCTCTTGCCCATAGTGAAATGGAGTCGCCTGTTCTTTTCTTATTCATAAGTTTGAGTTCTGTGTGGATTCTGGTTATCAGACCTTTGTCAGAAATGTAATCTGCAAATATCCTCTCCCATTCTGAGGGCTGACTGCTTGCTTTACTTACTGTATTCTTGGCTATGCAGAAGCTTTTTAGTTCCATCAGTAATGTATTTTTGGTATTGCTTTAGTTGCAATGGGGGTCTTCCTCATGAAGTTTCCTCGCAGGCCAATTTCTTCAAGTATTTCCCCTGCACTCTTGCTAAGAACCTTTGTGGTTTCATGTCTTAGGTTTAATTCTCTTATCCAGTGAAAGTCAATTTTTGTTAGAGGTGAAAGGTGTGGGTCCAGTTTCAGTCTTCTACAAGTTGCCAGCCAATTCATCCAGCACCATTTGTTACATAGGGAGTCTTTTCCCCAATTTAAGTTTTTGATAGGCTTATCAAAGATCAAATGATGATAAGTGTCTGGATTCATCTCTTGGTTCTCAATTCTGTTCCATACATCTACCTCTCTATTTTTGTGCCAATACCATGATGTTTTGTTTTTGTATGAAATATCATTTAGAATTGCTGGTATACTGGTTGGTCTTGGAATTATTTTTTTATAGCTTTTTTGACATTTGCATTTATTGCACAAGTTTTATAATTACTACTTATTTATAAGTAACTTTGTGAAAGTTTCAACTTCCCAAGGCCTTACTTTTCTTGTCAAATGAGAAGCTAAGCTAAATAATTTTCTATGTCTGTCATTTAATGATTTGATAATGCTAAGTATAATGCTGCAGTTGCCTTAGAATACTATTTTTCCAGGTTGATAAAATAGGCCCCAAAAATGTTGAAAATAATTCAGATAGCTATGAATGTGCTATGGCTTGGATATGTGGCCCCTCCAATCATCATATTGAAATTTGATATTCAGTGTTAGAGATGATGCCAAATGAGGAGCCTTTGGGTCATGGGGATGGATTCCTCATAAATGGCTTGGTACTGTCCTCATGGTAATGAGTTCTTGCTCTATTAGTTTCCATGAAAGGCGGTTGTTACAAAGAATCTGGCACCTCACTCTTTTCTCTCTTGTTTCATATCTTGCCATGTACTCTGCACATGCCAGCTGCCCTCCCTTTCTGCCATAACTAGAATGAGTCAGGCCCTCTATAGATGCAGATGCGAGCATCATGCTTTTTGAATGCCCTGAAGAACCATGAAACCATGAACAATGGAAATGTCTTTTCTTTATGAATCACCCAGGCACAGGTATTCCTTCAAAACAATACAAATGAAATAGGGGAAAAAATGTTGTAAAGACATTTAAAATAATGAAAGTTACAGTAGCATATTATTAAAGTTCAATCAGTTAATTAGGGGAGTAAATCAAGGGGATAAATATAAGAAATATAAGAATTGAATGTATGTAGGTTAAAATTTAACTGCTTCTTCTTGGCATATCAGCATTTGCTTTCCATTCCATTTATTTTCTACCAGATATAACAGGTGTGGTAATATGATAGTAGTAGTAATAGTTACTACTAATTGAATATCTACTGAGTGCAAATCATTTTGTGATATATATCTGTACATCTTCATCTCTCACTCTCTTGCATGTACAATTTCTCCCTCTCTCTCTCTCTCTCTCTCTATATATATATATATATATGTGTGTGTGTGTGTGTGTGTCCCTATCCCTAGGTTACCACTGAAGAGAAAAAGACATATACATAGATACTTTGCTTAAGTTTTAAACCTAGTCTTGTCAGATTTGTGATTTTGGCCTGGGACTATTTTATTCAAGGTGTGTTTTTAATAATTCTTCCTTGAGACCACTGAATATCTCCTCTCACCTTCCACATTTATTACTTCCTGTCCTACTTCTGCAACTTTTTGTTTCTTTGTATTAAATTACTAGTTTGAAAAATTTGACATAAAGCAGAACTTGAGGCTAAAAAAAGCTACCAGACATCTTACTCTGGTCAAATGTTAAATTATGAAAAAATATGGTTGTAACAAATTCAGATTATGCTTTCATATATATTGGTTACTCTGGTACCTTTTAATATATATTTATTGAAAACAGTCTTAAATAAAGTTAATATACTTAGGAAAAATTGACAAGCTATAGCTTAAGTGAACATAACTTAAAATGTGGTGTATTTAATTGCAAAGGTGAGCACACAGACACATTCACATTTTTTCTTTTGCTTCTGGGAAGGCTCCCTGGGCCAGATTCATCAATTGAAGTTTTATGTGCCGTAATTTATAAAATATTTACGGAAGTCATAATGGGCTTTTACAGATGATATGTCAGGCTAGTTGAGACATTGCTTCATGGCAGATATCTACTGCCTGTCAGAACTGTGAGAGTAGTTAGTGAGCTTCATTATTTGCCAAAAGTCTGAATTACAATCTTAATTCAAAAAGTTACAATGGAAATGAAGATTCTTTGCTATTCTGACACTAAAGTTAATTTTAAAGATTAACACATAGAGAAGATTTAAGTTTTTAATTTACTTAGAGTAGATTATATACAGTAGACATTTATAATGATTGGATAAAAACTAATATTTTATGGAGAAATCAAGATACCCTTTGAATACACTAGGCCTTGTTTATATACACTAAGAGAAGGTAAACTATTATCTTTTTAGTTAACCAAGAGTATCATTTGGGCATGGTGAGAAAAAACATTGACACTGTCCTACAAGTGTGAAGGTTGCTGCTTTCATTTTTCTATTATGAGCTAAACTCATCTGGGGCTTCTATTGTGTATGTCCCCCTTGCCTATCTCTTTCTATCACGGATTTCATTTTCTCTGCATTTATTCACTCAACAAGCCTTTTTTTTACCATGTACTTTGAATCAATTAACAAATTGGTTGTGGGGATTTTGAAATGAAAACAAGACAGAAAAAAAAGTTCTCCCTTAAGTAGTTCACCATATCATTTCACCACTAATGTATTGATAAATATGCCAACCATAAATGTGTCCAGTTCACTAACAAATTATAAGTTATAGTCTCAGATATTTGATTGTCTTAAATCCTAACAACTGTCCTATTGCAATGAGTCAGCAAAAGCCTAGTATTTTTTTCCTAAAAAATACTTCATTAGAAATTGTACTAGTTGTCTTCTAGAACTTCATTTTTCTCTTCCTTTTTCTGGTCCCTAGATTTCTGATGCTTTTTCTTTCCTACTCCTTACCTTGATTTACTAAAAGTCTGAGAAACACTATGATCAAGGTACAAAATATAATTGGTGTAAAAAATATGTATTTGTGTTGGAATGCATTTTAATTTTTTATGTTGCTTTTAGTCCTGTCCATTTCTGTCTCTGGTGTAAGGAGGGCAGCTGATATATTTTAGGTGCTATTAAATAATAAATTCATTCTTATTCAGGTGGAAAGATTGATTATAGGACTATCTTCTTTTCAGGATAATGCTTTTTAGGATATTTGCTTTTAAGAGATAAATAGAGGTAAATTCCATTAATTTGAAATATAGGAGACTATTAAAAATGACATTGGAATTAGGTAAAGTATCTGTTATTTTATTTAAGAATAGAGCACATGGTTAGCGAGGAAATAAGAGTTGTTCAACAAGCACTATTAACTTAACCTGAATGATATTTTATTTTGTAATCAACCATGTAAGTTCATAGAACTAGAATACTAAACTTCTTATGGTTTGGAATGTAAATGGCCACAGTCATGCATTATTTCAAGAAATGAATAAACCTGAAAGTGAAACAAGTTCAAAATTCAAAAGTAATTCACTTTAGAAATCCATGAAAATTGTCTTATATTGGTACACTCTGATGTAGGAATAAGAAGGTAGTGTGTAGTGTTGAAATTGGGATTGTTACACTAACCAGAATTTAATTTAACACAAATATGAGCACTATATTTAGCATTTTAAAAACATGACTCCAGGGTGAGATCTCAGAATAAAATTTTATAGTTAGAAAGCTGCAAATCTAGGAATTATGTCATTGGTTTCATAGTACTCCAGATTATTTTATTTAAGGGCCAGTCTTTCAAGGTGAAGAGAAATGCCAATGTGATAGTTTCTTACTTGGCCACAGATGGTGCAGCCAGAAGACCTCAGAGGTGTGAGTGCATTGTCCTTTCTCTGTGGAAAATAGTGTTTAAAACAATTTTGAAAGAATAGGTCATTTTCTGTCCTACTTAATTGACCAATGAATATCATGAACTGTTATTTATTAGAGTATTTGTTGTTTAGAGGGTCCAAACAAAAGCTGTTATTGAAATTTAAGAAAAAATATTTAAGATCAGGTTTTTGAATAAGCAAGAACTCTGTTTAACAGATGGCTCAGCAGTTGTAAGAAAATTATTCACAATCTAAAAGCATCAGAAACAATCACTTTAGAACACTGTTCTCAATTTACATATTTTAAAGGAGAAAGTGATTTTTTGCTATCTCCCTCTCTTATTGTGCCTTTCAGTAAACGATGTATTAGTATTTCTGAACTTAGCAAAAGGCTAAACTTGGCTCTTTGTGCATAATGAATTGATAATATTATCACTAGCATTTTATGAATTATGAACCCATTGGCAAAAGTTGTGGTTTCTAAACAATGTTAAATTACCTATTGGTATTAAAATACCGAGCAGGATGAAGGGAATTAGTTTGGGGAAGTATATATTCCATTCCTGAGTTGCTCATTTTATGCATATGAATGTAGGTGGGTGGAGGCATCAGGGAGAATAATCAGTGCTTCAAATTAGCCAGTGGCAAAATTATCTTAGATGAAGGAGGAGGTAGACCTCTCAATTTAATTTAATGCTTGAATTAGATGGCATGTCAAATGCGTTCAATGGTAATACCATTTTAAAAAACACCATTTTCTATTTTTTAATGAGAAGGGTAAAATTCTGCTTCCTTTACTTTTACTTTTTAATACTATTGCCATCTGGCAATGTTACTTTTCCTCATGTAAGTAGAATCTCATGTTTCTATGCACAGATACCTGTCTTGAGCAGTAACCCCCAAGGTTATTTGTGACATAGAAGTAGATTTATTTTGATTTTGCATAGCTTTGTGACCTTTTGGTTTCTTCAAGTAACTCCCATTCTAGTACAAATTGCAAATGGGCACAGACTAGAATTTTTCTTCATATGAAGCAAACTAGCTAATATGGGAATAGATCCAATTACAACTTAGCCAAATTAAATGTTCTGACTTTTAAAACATTTAATCTTTCAAAAGCTGTGAGCATCTAAACCAAACCATAACACCAAAGTATAGCACATTCATATTACATCAAGTAAGATAATGGACACAAATTCATAGTACTGGCATGAATCTTAAAAGGAAAATGTTGTCCAAAACATTGCTTTCAACTAAGATCATGCTTGCTTTATTGCAGACAGGAAAAAAAAATTATGGAATATTTTTCAGGAAACTATTCTAAGCTTCTAAATTTTCAAAGTTTCTTCCTATTTTCTTAAAAGATTAGAAAACTCTAATCTTGTCAACTTGGAGTCTTATTTCCATCTCACATAATTTTCTTTTTGAAGGAGGTATCCAAAAGAGTTTAGCAATAAATCTGAAGGAAATTTCTTTTCGGATGTATGTAGAGAAAATATAGACACCTGGTAGCAATCTATTTTCCCTGTAACAGTAGAATATATTTGATGTGTTTGTACTTATGCTTTATCTTAAGTGTAGACACTTAGCTCCATAGGAACATCATTAATTCAGCTGATGCTCACTTCACAGTACAGTTAGCTCTATATTGTTCCCCGGCCATAGACTGTACCTGTAATCTCAGACAACTCTATTAAAAATATGGATTATAATTTGCAGGAAGATCTGCGAGGCAATGTGGATATACAAAGACACTGCTTCTATTTAACCTGAAGAAGCATCTGCTTTACAGATAGATTCTGTTGTACTCTTTCTTTATAAAGGATAGCCAGTGCAATTAGCGGCAGTAGAGGAAGTCTATTGTAATATATATATATTTACTTGGTTTATGTCCCTTGTAGCTACACAATATCTAAAAATCATGGTTATCAAAATGTCCCCTTTCTCTTAGTTAACATACAGGGTGAACTAAGTCATTTTCTACCCACTGATGTTCTCAAAATCTCTCCAAAGATAAGCACTCATGTTAATTCCCATGATGAGTTTGCAATTACTATTTGTGTCAGCAGTGTACCTAAGCTAACCATGCTCAGCAAAAGGAAGGCATATTTTCCTATGAAATCAATGCCCTGCATTGTGTTTTACATCTCACCCAAACTAGTACTTTGGGAGAAGAGTTATAGTGTCTATCAATCACCAGCCACAGTCACCAGATCATATTGATTTCTTACCAATTGCAGACCTGTGAATATTGTGCTGTTCTCTAAAGTGTTTGTGGATTAGACATTTCCTCACCTATGTTCTAAGTCTAAAATGATACAGTAGCCTATTGATTTTTCTAGAAGCCATTTGTCTTCGCTAGGATATTTCCCGTGGTTTGTTAATTGATATATTGGTTGTTAATCATAAATCCTTAGATTAAATAATAGTGTTAGAACTGCTCATGCAAAAACTTGAAGCCTACATAATTTCTTTCTGATACCATTAAGGGAGGAAAAAAGCTCTTTATTTTTGTTTGCTCTTCTCATTTTTTTAGTTCAAAATTGGAAAGGCAACATTGGTACAATAGAAGAAAACCTTAAGCATAGATCCTAGGGCTTAGATTTTTGTTCCACCTATTTAGTTTAATGACTTTACACAGAAGAATCACACTTCTTGGACCCTCCGTTTTCTCCTCATTCAGATAACTATGAACATGCTTTGAAACACCAATGTGTTCATTATATTAAATAAAAGATAATATTGCTGCCATTACATTGAAAACTCTCTGCATGATACATTTGTACCCCTTTTTGAAAGAAGTTCAATTAATTGTGCCTTCATTTCCCCTCTATTTCTTTTTCTCCAGTTATGAAAGAAATTCTAATATCATGTCTTACATTCTCTTCTTCTTTCCAAATAAGTTATAATTCCACACATTTTGCATTTTGGGGAATGTTCATTATTATGAGGTCTGGCAATTACATTTCCAAATTCATCCTAGAAAAAGTGCTACATAACTCATTGCTGAATATTACTATGAAGTGCTCCCCTTGGAAAGCTGTGCTCCCATGCCAGTGTCTAGTTTACCCTTCAAAATAATTATAGAACTCTTTTCTGGAATGACCATCACATCTGTCATCATATTACCCTTGATGTCCTGAATATCATCAAAGTGTCTTCCTTTCAATATTCTCTTACTTTTCATTTTCTCTATACATATACATATGTCTATTTGGTTTCCACTTTTTGCCTTCACAAATTAAAAAGGCTTAAAATTTAGTAAAAATAACAATATTTAAGATAATGATAAGAAACAAAAACCTCGTAAAGAATGAATGAAGATAAATACATTCAGAAAAGAAATCAGATGATTGCTGCAACAAAATATTGAGCAATAATAATAATAATGCAAAAAAAGTAACATTCACGTTGTCAGATAAGAGTATGTTTATCATAGAATGCTTTGACTCTCAGGTTCAGTATGGAGTCATCAGTTAACTTCTTATTATTATTTTTTTCCAAAGACTCAAAAAATAAACAACTAATATTTATAAATAAAAATAGAAGATAATTTCAAAAAATAGATCAGGCCAAATCTTATAGACAATAGAAAAAGAAGAAATACTTCAAAATCATTCTACTTCATCTGGATATACCTGATATTAAAATTGGAAAAAATATGTTATTATAAAGGGAAATTACAAACATATTTCACTTACAAATGAAGATGCAATATCCTAAACAACATATTAGCAAGTTGAATTAAAAATTAATTTTCAGGTAATGTACTCTGATCAAAATTAAATCCAATTTACGTGAGAAATAGTCGCTAATTTCTTTTCTTTATTTTTTCTTTTCCTTTCCCTCCCCCCTCCCTTCTTCTTTCTCTGTCTGCACTCACCTTCCCCCATGCCCCACCTCCCCCGTCATTAATTGTCCTCATATCAAAGTTGAATACATAGGATTCACGTTTCTCCATTCCTGTGCTGCTTCACTAATAGTAATGTGTTGCACCTCCATCCAGGTTAATACAAATGCTGCAAAATCTCCATTTTTTTAATGGCTGAACAGTATTCCATGGTATACATATGTCTTCCTTTTAATATTTTCTTTATCTTTCAGTAAAGAAAAAAGGCAATGGGAGCCCGATCAGGGAGTGGGGATAGTGTATTGATTTCTTGATTTGATTCTCAGCTTGGTTGTTTCTGATGTATATCTGTGTCATCCATTCACCTATGTTGATTTTGTAAATCTGAGACATTATTGAATTCATTTATCAATTCTAGGAGTATTTTGAAGGAGTATTTCTAGTTTTCTACATATTAGACCATATCTTCAGTAAACAGAGATAGTTTGACTTCCTCTATTCCAATTTGGATGCCTTTTTTTTCTTCTCTTGCCTGACTGTCCAGGCTAGGACTTCCAGTATTATGTTGAATAGAAGCATTTAATAAAATCTAGCATCCATTCATGACAAAAACCCTCAGCAAATTATGCATAGAACATATGTAATCAAAAATAATAAAAACCATAGATGACATATCTAGTCAACATCATACTGAATTAGAAAATGTTAGAAGAATTCTCCCCAAGTACTGGAATAAGATGAAGAAGCCTGCTTTCACCACTTATATTCATCTTTATTTAAATGTCATTTCATCCACCAATCCAGATATACCAACATACTTCATATTTCTTAACAATTACTTTTTCTTCTTTTTCTTTAGTGCTTATTGCCTTCTGCACCAGTGTAATTTACTTATCATGATGATTTTGCTCTCCCTCCCATCACTAAAATGTAATGCTCATGAGAGACAAGACCTTTATTTTCTTTATAAATATGGCCCTGATACTTAGAACAATGTTTGGCATATAGTAGACATTCAAGAAATATCTGTTACATGAAATAACTATTAAAATTTACTGAAGATTCCAGGTGTGGTGGCTCGTGCCTGCAATCCTAGCACTCTGGGAGGCTGAGGTGGGCTGATTGCTTGAGCTCAGGGGTTTGAGACCAGTCTGAACAGGAACATGACCCCATATCTACTAAAAAAAAATAGAAAAAAATTAGCCAGGCATCATGGTGAGGGCCTGTATTCCCACCTACTTGGGAGGCTAAGTCAAGAGGATCACTTGAGCCCTAGAGTTTGAGGTTGCTATGAGCTATGATGATGCCACAGCACTCGATGACAGAGTGAGACTCTGTCTCAAAGAAAGTGTATGTAAGGGGCGGAGCCTGTGGCTCAAAGGAGTAGGGCACCGGCCCCATATGCCAGGGGTGGCAGGTCCAAGTCCAGACCTGGAGAAAAACTGCAAAAAGAAAAAAAGTGTATGTAAGAATGGATAATTGCAATAGGAGGAAATTGAAGAGAGCAGGGCTGGATGAAATATGTCTGTAATTTCACCTTTATAATAATATATTTTTTTCTAATTTTACTATCAGTGGTATCCAGACTAAGTAGAATGATTTGATTATGAAGTATTTCTACTTCTACTGTCTATAAGATTTGGCGTGATCTGTTTTGTTTGTTTTTTTTAGAAATTATTTTTTACTTTTATTTATCTATATTAGTCATCTTTTTTTTTAGACTTTGGTAAAAACATAATAAGGAATAAAATTTGTTTGGTATTTGTATTTTGTCTTGTGTATTCTATAACAAACAAGTAGTAAATGATTATGTATTCAAAAAATTGCACAGCTCTTGTTAAAGCTATATTGATAGGTACTTTCTATTTTGGTTGCTGATACAATGCTATCTTTCTTTTTCTAATATTATTTTGTAATTATTTTTATATAGGAATATAATTGATTTTGTATAGTTGTTTTGAAGTTAGCTATATTGCTGAATTTTTCTATTGTTTTTGGTAACTTGCAAGTAACTTGGTAACTCAGAAGTAATGAAATTTGTTTGTTTGTTTTTTTTTACAAACTATTGGGATTTTTAAGTTATCATAATTGTACTAGCTAGGATCTTCATAATTGATTTGTAGATAATGCTTTTGTTTCCTCATAAAATTAATATATTTGTCCCAATGTTATCTTCAATGATTATGTTAATGTTTTGCCTATAGTTGATGTTCTGTAAATATTCATGGAATAAAGAAGCCTAAAAAAAATACAGTTTTTGTTTTAATGTGTGTTATATATTGTATTTCTATTCTGTGTTTTAATTATTTTGATTCTAATCATTATTTTCTTCCTTGTGCCAGCTTTAATTTTAGTTTTGTTTTCTTTCTTATGGGTTCTTTGGATGAAAGAATGATTAAGATTTTTTTTCTTTTTTTTTTTATTAAGTCATATATACATAGATCATGAATACATTTGTGCATTTGTGGGATTCAATGTGTTGATTATTTGTACAAATTGGAGTGCTTACATCCTGCTAATTAACATAGCTTTCACTTCATTTACTTAATTACAATATTAAGACATTTGTGTTCAATACTTGATAGATTTGACTTGTACCCTTGCAATATGCTCCGTAAGTGTGGTCCCATCCTTAACCCTACCCCTATTGAACCGCCCACCTCCCTTTCTATCCCTCAACCCTTCCCTCCTTCATCCTGGGTTATAGTTGTGATTCATCTCTCATATGAAAGTATGAGTGATTATAAATTGGTTTTATAGTAGTACTGAGTGCATTGGATATTTTTTTTTCATTCCTGAGATACTTTACTAAGAAGAATATTTTCCTGTTCCATAAACATAAAAGAGGTAAAGTGTCCATCTTTTTTTAATGCTGCATAGTATTCCATGATATACATATACCACAGTTTATTGATCTATTCTTGGGTTAATGGGCACTTGGGCTTCTTCTAAGATTTGGCAATTATGAATTGAGATGCAATGAACAATCTGGTGCATTTATCTTTGTTGCCAATTGAGTTTTGGCCTTTTGGATACATACCTGGTATAGGAATTGCAGGATCAAATGGCAGATCTACATTTAGATCCCTGAGTGTTCCCCAAACATCAATATTTTGATTTGAGACATTTCTCGGGGGATATTGTGTGCCATGGTATAAGCTATCATTTCTTTTCCTTTCCTTTCAAAATATTAAGGGGGTACAAATATTTTTATTTACATGGATAGGTTTTGCAGTGCTTGATTGTAACTCTGTAAGTGTTCCCATCAACAAATAGTATTCATTGTACCTCTTAGGTAAGTTTTCACCTATCCCCTTCCCAACTCTCCCCCTGATCGATTTCCACTGGGTTTTCTTTCCCTCTATGCACATGTGTGTTCATCTGTTAGTTCCAGATTAATTGTGAGAGCATTTGGCATTTGTTTTCATATTCTTCAGATATTTCATTTGGATAAATGTCTCCCATTTCATCCAAATTGTTGCAAAAGGCTTTAATTCATCCTTCTTTATGGCAGAGTAGTGTTCCATAATAAACACGTACCACATTTTTTTAATCCCCTCTTGAATTGATGGACATTTGGGTTGATTTTGCATCTTTGCAATTGTGAATTATTGTATAATAAAAATTCTAGTGAAAGTGTCTTTTTAATAGAATGACTTCTTTTTCTTTGAAGTAGGACTGCTGGATGAAATAATAAGTCTACTTTTAGTTCTTTGAGGAGTCTCCACACTGATTTACTAGGAAAGGATGTACTAATTTCTAGACTTATTAACAGTGTATAAATGTTCCTTTCTCTCACTATCCATGGGACCATGTTGTTTTTGAGCTTTTTTTTTTGTTACATTTTGAATTTTTTAATTTCAGATTAATGTGGGGGTACAAACAACTAGATTACAGTGTTTGTATTTGTCAGCTAGTGTCCCTTTTGTAGTTGTGTCCCACACCCAAGATTTGTGCTGTATACCATAACATTGTGCCCATTAAGTCAGAGCAGTCCATTCTCCTTCCTACCTCCTTTCCTTCACAACTCACTTTCCCTTCCCCCCAACTTGAATTCAATTGAGTTTTTATCTTATGTGGGCATGCATTAGATCATCCACTGGCTTCAAATTTGTATTAAGTACATTAGATTCTTGCTTTTCCATTCTTATGATACTCTACTAAGAACGTGTTTTAACTACGTTCAGGTTAATACAAAAGATAGTCTTCATCATTTTGTGGCCAAATAGTATTCCATGGTATACATATATCAGAGTTGTTTTTGAACTTTGTAATAAAAGCGTTGAACAGGGGTAAGGTGATATTTTGTTGTTTTTAATTTTCATTTTTGGATGATTAAGTGACTTTAATCATTTTTCATATGTTTCTCGACCATTTATCTATCTTCTTTTGAAAGCTTTTGTTAACCTCTTTTGCTGAGTTTTAAATGGGGTTGTTTGTTGTTGCTGTTGTTTTGTTTTTGCTAATTCATTTGAGTTATTTGTAGATTCTATATGTTAGTTCTTTACCAGATACATAGTTTGTGAATATTTTCTTCCGTACTATAGTTTGTCTATTTTCTCTCTTGATTACTTCTTTTGCAGTGCAGAATATTTTTCAAACTTATTCAACTCCCATTTAATTCATTTTGTTGTTCCTATAATTAACATTGGGATTGTATCATAAATTCTTCACATAGGGGATTATCTAGACGAATTTTTCCTACATGTTCTTCTAGAATCCTTATGACTTCATATCCTACATTTACATTTTTTATCCATTTTGAATTAATTTTTTGTGAGTAGTCAGTAATATGGATTCTGTTGCATTTTTCTGTATGTGGCTATCCAGTTTTCCTGGCACTATTTATTGAGTAGAGCTTCTTTCATTTCTAGGAATTATTGGGGTTGCAGATTCTCTAAGAATATGGCAACATAATCACTGATTTTTCTGTCTATTTCATCTGCAATAGAACTAGACTGGTTTTTAAACTCATTAGTGTTTTTTAAATGTGAAAAAGTACTTCAAAATGACTACATATATAATATAGCACTAAACATTATAGGATTTCTAGACTTCAAGTTAAACATGAATATTCACTTGGATACATAATTACATATATGTGAAACCTAAAAATATTATAGCATGTTATTTTAGTATAAAATACCATTTTCTCTTCATTAAGGATTAGAGGACCACCTAACCATGTAAGGCAAAAAAAAATTTATGTCATAAATAAATTTTAGACCTTGAAATTAGAATTTTATAATTTCTAATTCTTAGATACTTTGCTTCAGTCCTTTTCAGTTTCAGTTTCTTGGTCTGGCCTTATAATTAAGAATTTAATATGAATTACAGAGAATTTTGACGCTCTGTCTTTAATTGTATAAGTTCTCTTCTTAAATGTTGTGTGTTTATTAGTTCTAGTTATAAGGTACTTGCTTATAACTAAAGGGATCCGAGGGATGCTAAACTTTCAGATGTAGCATATCATATAGTTACTTAATACCAGAACAACAATTTTTCTGAATTTCTGCTGTGATTTTATGATTGTATGATATGATCCTTATCTTTAATACTGTATATCTTCTCCTCTGTCCCATGTATGTCTATCTCAGCTGACTTGCGGTTATAAAGTTTACCCTACTGATTTTGTGATGGAGAGAACAATTCTAGGATAAGGCTGACATAAAACATCTCCATTTCAAGCGAGCATGAACACTTTTTCATTTATGTTGTAAGACAATTAAAGAGCTCACTTGTTATAGCACAACAGTACTTTACTTTAAACATCCATCATGTGAGACTACATTCACCATTCATTGAAACTTCAATTTTTATCTAGTGTAATGATTAAGTCTTTGTGAAAAGTTGGGGGTTGATTTCTAATCTATATATTTCTCCCATGTCTGTCATATATATTAAAAATATTTTTGAAAGCTATATCTTATATGGCATATGCATATCATGGTATCATATATGTACAGTTTAAAGAATAATAATGTTGTAAAAAGTACTCATTCAGAAAAAGAATAATACAAAATATATGGCTCAGTACCCATAGCTCAGTGAGTAGGGCACCGGCCACATACGCCGAGGCTGGCAGGTTCGCACCTGGTCTTGGCCTGCTAAACACAATGACAACTGTAACCCCCCAAAAGCCAGGCATTGTGGTGGGCACCTGTAGTCCCAGCTACTCAGGAGCCTGAGGCAAGAGACTATCTTAATTCCAAGAGTTTGAGGTTTCTGTGAGCTGTGACACCACAGCACTCTACCAAAGGCAACATAGTGAAACTTTGTCTCACAAAAAAAAAGAAAAAAATACAAAATATAAAACTGTTGAATCTTACTATGTATTCCAGCTTAATTTCCCTCTATAAAATGCAAAGAAATCACTCCCTTTAATGCTGTGTTTCTATATTCCTCACTTGTCTATATAGTTTGTCACACTTTCATGTAAACCTAAACAATATATCACGTAGTTTGCCTGATTTTGAACTTTATATAAATGGAATTGTAAAGTTTGTATTTTTTCTTTAGCTTCTTTTGCTTGATTTTATTGTGTAAGATTCATCCATGTTGTTAGTGATTTTTCATTGGAAAAATCTGCTTATATCTTTTTTCAATTCTCTGTTTTGTTGCTTATCTTTATTGACTTTGTTGTATACAGATAGATACACACATAGTGTTTGAATTGTAATTATTATTAATCATAAATAGATTCTTCCAGTCTATGGCTATATTAGTTTTTCAATTTTTTTAATCTTTTGATAAGTGAAAGATTTCATATTAATTGAATTCATCAATTTTTTCTTTGACAGCTTATAATACTTTTTGGCGAAGTTTTCTCTTATATTTTCTTCTAGATCTTCAGTAGATTTTTCTTATCTCTAATTTCTTAGTGTATCTGGAGTTAATTTTGTGTATAAAACATAGTAAATATTTATTTTTGTTTATTTTCCCAATATGTTAATACTTGTTCTAAGAAAATTATTGAATGCCCAATGTTTTTGACATTTTTTGACCATGCCTTATACATGTGTATGATGAACTTTAGTATTTTATATTTTATTTTCAATTAAATATTTTGTGGATAAGTTATAGATTCTTTGCAGTTTAAAAAATAACACAGAGAGTTTTTTGATTAAATAAAGGTATGTACCTTAATGCAATCATGGGGTACAATGTATTGGTTTTATATACAATTTGAAATATTTTCATCAAATTGGTTAACATAGTCTTCATGGCATTTTCTTAGTTACTGTGTTAAGACATTTATATTTTACACTTAGTAAATTTCACAAGTACCCTTGTAAGATGCACTGTAGGTGTGGTCCCACCAATTACAGAGAGATTTATGTACACTTTATTTAATTTTCTCTGTTGGTAACCTTTGGCATATTTTTTATTTGTTTGTGATTTACTGAGTTGATTTTGGGTGATTGAGTGGTGAAATGCACTCTCCACTAACCTATAATGTAAAGCTTACATATATGTATGTATATATATGTTTTTGGACAGTGTATAGTTTCCAGTTACACATTAGAATATCACTGAACAATCTTAAATATTGTAGATTTATAATGCTATCTGTTCAGGGATTATTATTTCATTTTTTCTTCTTTAATTGACTTTGTGATTTTGTGTCTTACATTCTTCGGTATACATTTTGGAATAGCTAACTATACTGTTTTATGAAAAAACACATTGAGTCTGTAGATCACTTTTGAGACAACATGCATCTTCATGTATGTGAATATGGTATGCATCACCATTTATAAATATTTGAAAATAAATATCAATAAATATTAATATATTATATGAATTAAAAATATATTGTATTACATTTATAATTGGGTACCTTATTACTTCTGAAGTTATTTTTGCTGATTCTATTTCAATTATGGTTTTAAAAATAAAAATTTCTAACTGCTAATAGTACATATAAATAATAATTCTTCATATTGATTTATACAGAATAGTTTGTCATATTTATTAATTTTGATGATTTATAAATTCTTATTTTCATGTTAACAAACAATAAGAGTTTTGTTTCTTGATTTCTGTTCCATATACTTTTAATTTAATTCAGTTTTTTTATTTAGGTTTAGTGAACTGACTAGGAATTCAAGTAAAATGCTGAAAAGAAATGTTGATACTAAGAATTCTTCTTTTGGGCTCAGCACCCATAGCACAGTGGGTATGCCATCAGCCACATACACTGAGGCTGGCAGGTTTGAACCCAGCCTGGGCCTGCTGAACAACAGTGACAACTGCAACAAAAAATAGCAGGACATTATGGTGTGTGCCTGTAGTCCCAACTACTTGGGAGGGTAAGGCAAGAGAATTGCTTAAGCCCAAGAGTTTGAGATTGCTGTGGGCTGTGACACCACGATCCTCTACCAAGGGTGGCATAGTGAGACTCTGTCTCAAAAAAAAAAAACAGAATTCTTCTTTTGATCCAGACTATAGAGTGTATAATGTTTCACTATTAAGTTTGTTCTAGGCTTACATATTATGTATATTTTAGGAGTCAAAGAGTTCCCTTACATCCCTTATCTTAAATTATTTTTTGAATAGTTGTTGAATTTTATATATTTTCTCACATATTGACATATTCATGTTATTTTATCCTTTAATCTTATAATATTCTGTAATATATTAATAAGTCTTGATATCTTTTTTTTGAGACAGAGTCTCACTTTGTTAACATTGGTAGTGTGCTGTGGTGTGATACCTCACAGCAACCTCAAACTCCTGGACTTAAGCAATTTTTTGCCTCAGTCTCCCAAGTAGCAGGGGCTACAGGGGCCTGTCACAGCACCTGGTTATTTTTAGAGATGGGATATCTCTCTGGCTTAAGCTAGTCTTGAACCTTTGAGCTCAGACAATCCACCTGACTGGGCTTCCCAAGTGCTGGGATTATAAGTGTGAGACACTGCGCCTGGCCTTAATCTTGTTATCTTAATTGATAGATTTTCTGATACTGACCCAACCTTGCTATCAGAGAATAAATGTGGATCACATTTATTAAATTAGAGATAAACAATTTATCGTCCTTTGCTACATTGTTAGTATTGTTTTTGCAAGTATTTTATGATTTGCCAATTTATTTTAATTGGTTGAATGGGCTTCTGATTTTTCTTTTTCATTTCATCTTTACTTTGGTAGCAAGTTTCTTCTAGGTTATAAAATTGGTTTGGGAGCTTTCTTCCTCTTTTCCATTTGGAATAACTTATCTAATACTATATGTATTTAGTACTTTGTTTTGTATAACTTCCGAATGAGGCTATTTGGCCACACGATTTTTATTGGGGGAAGACTCTTGCCCTTTTTAAATCAAGAATGTAAGCCTATTCCAGTTTTTTAAAATTTCTTTTCATGCAGAGGGACTGTCAGGATATGTAACCTATCATATGATGGGGAAACTAAGTCACATCCCTACCTAGGAGTTGTGTCTCCTTTCCTCATTAACAATCATTATTTGGTGTATATCCTATGTTTTTCTCTAAATGAGTCCATCCTCACCCTTATATTGAGGAAACTGAAACTTAGATAATTTGTTAACTTGTGTATGTGAACAAAGTACATCTTTCTTGACTTCTATTATTTTATATCCGAGTGATATTTTCCTCTTTAATACAGTGCTTCTTTGAAGAAGATACTTTTTCATTAGCTATCTTCAGTCATAGAACATAAAGAGGTGGCATAAACTGAAAACAAGTTTTGGCCTAGATTGTGAAGTAGTTTTTCTTTTCATCTACTGTTATTAGCTGGAGAAACTTTTTTCTTATACTTAAGCTTTCCTTCACATTGAAGAAATCTGCCTTTATCTATGTCATTATTTATGTTTTTTTTTCCCCTTGGGAAGGAAGAGTAACTTAATTTTACTGTTGAATTTGAATTAACAGAATCTCTACGTTCCTTCCATTATCCTTATTTTTTTCCTGTGGGAATATGCATACCTATAGAGAGCAGGCTGTTTGCTCTGACTGTATTTAAATTGTAAAGATACCTGTTCTCTTGAGGGAAATGTAGGATAGTGCCAAGATGGGGTAGATTTGAACTGTCTAATTCATAGATTCAATAATAGGAAGTCACCTGAACCACAAATACAAGCTACATTTTTCTTTCTTTCTTTTCTTCTTCTTCTTCTTTTTTTTTTTTTTTTTTTGAGATGGAGTCTCACTATGTTGCTCTTGGTAGAGTGCTATGGCATCACAGCTCACAGCAATCTCAAACTCTTGGGCTTAGGTGATTTTCTTACCTAAGCCTCCCAAGTAGGTGGGACTACAGGCACCCAGCACAATGCCTGGCTATTTTTTTTTTTTTTTTTGTAGTTGCCATTGTTGTTTAGCAGGCCTGGGCCAGGTTTGAATCCGACTGCCTTGGTGTATGTGGCTGGCGCCCTAATCACTGAGCTATGGGCACTGAGCCAAGCTACATTTTTCAATACATGCTGTAATAGTAACAAAAGTAATGTTTTAAGTGTCATCCGGCTTAACAATCATTTCTCTTCTCACATATTTGGAATTTGGACAACAGGAGAGTACAAAATGGGCACTCTTAAATTCTAATTCTGAGTATTAGACTAAGATCACTAAGAAGTTTTGGAAGAACAGAATTGTGGAACAAAATAACCTGTTTATTTATTTACTTACTTTTTAATTTTTATATTATTTTTAACAATAACCTGTTTAGAGGCTTATTTCTGGCCAGAGTTCAAATTGTTCACTTTGGTCTTTAGTGCATAGACTGAACATTTTACTTTGGCAGTCCTTAAAGTGTTTTATTAAACTGTGCAGTTTGGTTTTGTCCTCATACTCTTAGGTTCTAAATAATGTGACCTGGCCATTCTACTTTTGATTTCAAATGACAGCCAAATGGAATTTTCACCTTGGTGAATGTGATAAAGAGCTTTCAAAGATGCTTCTCAATTATCCCCACCTCCTAATATTCACACCTTTGTGTATTTCCTCACCTTGTGAGTCTGAGCTGCACCTAGCAATTGTTCATAAAAAATAGATATGGCCAAAATGATGGGATGTTATTTCTGTGATTCAATTACAAAAGCATGTGATTTTCATCTTGCTAGAGTTCTCTTTATTGTTTTTTGTCTTGCATGCTTTAGTAAAGAAAGCCACCATGTTGGAGAGGTCCACATGACAAGAAACTGAGGGCAATCACCATCTAATAGCCAGCAAGTAACCAAGATCCTGAATCCAAGAGTTGACAAAGATCTGAATGCTGCCAACAACCGAAGAGTGAACTTGGAAGTAGATTCTTCTCAAATTGAGCTTTCTATGAGAGCACAGCTACATTCAACACTTTTATTGCATCATGTTGGATATGCCAAGACAAATTACTTGGTCAAGCCATGGCAGATTCCTGCCAAGCAAAAACTTTGATACAATGAATGCATCTACTTTGAGCCACTCATTCAAAAGTAATTTTTATGCAATAATACATATCTAATACCATGGGTCACTATAGTTTAGGCAGATTCATCTGGAAAGAAATCAGTTTTTTTTTTTTAAATATAGAAATGGCTGCATCAAGTGCAAAGTGAATGAGTATTTTTCACCTTAAAGAAAAATGAGCTCCTCAGCAAACTGTGCAGTTGGCAGCATAGTGAGGCCAACCCACAGGCCTGAGCAAAGAAGAGAGGCCAAAGGGGCCTTAATCTGGTATGGCATATCACAGATGGTTTTGGTCAAATGATTCAAACTTGACAGTACAATCCATGTCTTTTTGACTTTGTAGTGTATCAATACTGCCTGAGGCATATGTTTGGGGCCTCATGTGGTCTTTAGAAGATATGTGAGTAATATAGGGGCCTCAGGAAGTAAGGGCAACTGAACTAAAATTAAAATTCCAAGAGTCTTTCCAGATATCAGGCTTTTAGAGAAAGATTATTGACTTCTGTTTGTTTTTCTTAACTAAGTCTGTAAGCAAGTGCTTAAAATGCAATTATGTTTCATAGTATTAGTGTGCTTTGTTCTAACTTTAAAGTGTTAGTAACAAATTCATAAAGGCTAGAGGGACACATTGGTTTCTCCAAATAAGTTTTTGTATTTGAGGTTATGAAGGAAAATGTCATAGTGGCAGCTTGGAATTATGTATTTAACCTGTAGACTCAATTGCTATCTTCCCACCAAATAGTCTTAAGTCTCCTACTTACATTTGGATTATGACTTTAGATTATAATAATTTGTGATTTTATTTAGAGAAAGATGATACCTTTTATTAGTAAGCCACCAAAAGGCTTATAAAGAGAATATTAAGCTGAAGTAGAGAAACAAGTTAATGAAACAAAAATATAAAAGTATGAAGGAAACTAAAAAAGCCCACTCCTAGGTTTTTGTCCATAGAAGTTAGAAATCAAGATGGGGGAATCAAGAAGTTGGAATTAAGAAGACTCTGGAGTGACTTGAAAAGTATGCCTTCATTTTAATATCAAAATAAGAGTAATGGAAGAATTAATATAATTAAGAGATTTACTTAGAAGAAAGATAAAGTGCTTAGGGCATAGGAGACTTTATTTTTGTGAAAAGAAAATTAAGGTCCCAAAGGCCATAGTAGAACAATATAAAAGGGAAATGAAAATTGTTCCAAGCTCTTTCAAAAGAACATCACTAAAGTAGAAAGTATCTAAGTTTTAACCAGATGAGAAAGAGTGACTAGAGTCCAATAAAATCTAACAATGTAAAAGATGAGTGTTCTCAGACAACAATCAAAAACGAGTCCCCAGTAGAGAGCCAGGATCCATTGAAAGAGTACAGATAAAGAATCCAGGGAGAGAAAAAAGAACAATTGGGAAAAGCAACTTACATTAGGGACAGCTGCAATAAGTGATTACAGAAAATCTAGAGAGATAGATTTGATGGGAGAAACATAAAAAGATCAGTTTAAAATAGTATGAAAGTATTACTAGGAAAACTTCAAGGCGGCACACTTATTTGAGGTGGAGATTTAGTTATAACCTGTATCCTAAGGGGAAAAGTATGAGTAATTTAATGAATTAGGACTCAGAAGAAATGTATATAAAAAATGAGACATGTTAAGGAGTAGTGAGATAGCATAATGATAGATCAGAGAATATCTCTTGGGTACCATTATCCAACTCTAGAAGGTGAAGTTGGAATGATTTGTCTGACGATTAGATAGTTTTGACAGGCCCAACTTCATATCCCACATATGTGAGACCCCACAAGATGAAATTAGAGGAATATGTTAGCAAACCAAATGTCTGTGCCAGAAATCACATAGAAAAGAAAAGGAATGAACACACCCAAATTCAGTAAAGAATACCAGTCCTACATATGTCAGAGAAGAAACTGGAATAACTGAAACAGCAGGTTAAACTGAGTCATTTTCTACCACTTAAGCAAAAGTAAGGAAATAGGAGACATAAATGTACTTAAGTCTTAGAAGACTCAAAGGCAGAGGAAAAGCATCCACTTAAGGAGAACGGGAAAAGTTTATTAGTCAATAAGAGGTTTCTTTGTGGATAAGCCTCAGAAGCATCAATATTGGCTCCACTATAGAAATTTATAGACAGTGATTGTTCAGAAGAAGTAATGTTGGGATAAGAGTGAGCCATTTCTCTAAGAGAAATATTTAATAAGACTAGATACTTCCATAACAGAAGGTAGTAGAAGAAGCCACTGTATCATAGGACTGAAAATGCTTATTCTTAGGAGATACCGAAGGTTACTTTACTAGTCTGTGCCTGCCTTCAGTGTAGCATTGGAGTGTCAGACATATGGGACTTTAAGCTAAAATGGAAAGTAAAAAGTCTAACATCTACAAAATGTGGCATAGACTTACAATAAAACTTGGTAATTGGGATATAACCATTTCAAATGCATAGACATTGCTAGAGTTTACAATTGTCTCTGATGATATTCCTTGAGACAATAAACGATATAGCACATTGGACATTCTCTTCCGGATGTAGTCAATGCATAGTTTTAAAACTAATCACTGTGGGAGATATCTCCCCATTGATTCCTCTCCATTGTTGAGAGTCACAGGTCATGGACTCTGATAAACTGGTATAAACTTGTTGGTATCCTGGAAAACCTTAAAATGAAAATGATTTTTCTATTACTGAACCTTCTTTCATATGCCAGAGTCTCATCTATGGTATGAATAATCCACATTCTTAATAAAAATCAGTATATTATAGAATTAGCAGTACAAATCATGAGCCCTTAAAGGACCTATATTCATTCTGGTTAGATAATTCCATGGCCACACCCTATTATTTTCTTCCTTGGGAAACAAGTCTACTTACAAAGCGTTAACTTTGTGCTCCATTACTGCAGACCCTAAATGTAAAAAGGTATATTGCTGTAGCAAAGGCAAATAATGTACATAAGCCACATTCTCCAAAGTCAGTGTAATCAGTAATAAGAGCTATATTTTGAGTTTCCTCTCATTTACTTGTTCCCCATCTTTTAATTGTGTAAGAATTTGGGCATAAAGGTGAAGCTTATGTTCAGGGACTCTCTTTAACTCCAATAATAGAAAACATTTGTTGACATTAGGTAGTGAAAATTATTAAATATGACCAATTCCAAGAACATAAAGCTTTCCCCTTATTTTATTAATCCAACAAGGCACATATATATACTTGTTCTGTATTTCACATTCATAATATGTCTATACAGATTATAAGGCTCACATAATATTAAAAGATGTATCTTTGAAGTGGAGAGATGTTGGTCAAAGGGTACAAAATTTTGGTATAAGATTAATAAGTTTTGGAGATTTAATGTCAACATGATGAATGTAGTTAGTAATACTATATTGCATGCAGGTTGAGAATCCTGTACCTGAGAGACTTGGGTCTAGAAGAGTTCTGGATTTTGAGTTTTTATTTTTGAATATTTGCATATACATAAGGAGATACCTTGTGGTGGGAACCAAGATACGTACACATAATCCATAGGTAATTTTATCCAATATTTTAAGTAATTTTTTGAATAAAACAAAGTTTTGACTGAATTTTGTCAGTGACTTGTCACAGGAAGTCAGGGGTAAAATCTTCCACTGATGGTATCAGGTTCAGGTCTAAAAAGTTTCAGATTTTGTGTTATTTCAGATTTGAGGTTTTGGGATTGGAGATAGTCAACCTGTACTTGAAATTTTCTGACAGAGTAGATCTGAAATGTTTCCACCACATGCATACACAAAATGGTACCTAAAGGTTACTATGTAGGACGTGTTAACTTGATTATGGTAATCATTTCACAATGTACTCACATAGAAAAGCATTATATCTTACAGCTTAAATATATACAATTTTTACTATTCAACTATATCTTAATAATGCTCAAATAAAGACATTTTCTATTTGAAAGAGCAATGAGTAAGAAATCAAAGAGTCTGGCTTATTTCCAAAGCTGTCACTAACTGACTCTGGTAAATCATTTAACTTCTATAGGCTTGGATGGCTACAACTTTAAAATCAGAGTTTCAAATTAAATGACTCTCAAGAGTCCCAGAATTTGTCTATAGCAGATAATTCATAATACTCTGAAATTAGAACTTACACAGATTTCCATTAACAATACAATGGATAAATAAATATTGGTACATGCTTTTTGGTGAGCATTTCTATTGAATATATGTCTTAGAGTGGAATTCTTCAATCATAGTGTATGCTTGTATACACCTTAGGAGATATTTTCAAAAAGTTTTCCAAAGTGCTTGACTATATGAACATAGTTACTTAAGACCAGTAGTATAGATTGATGGTCCCTGATTTATAATGGTTTGACTTACTATTTTTCCACTCTTTGATGGTGCAAAAGTGATATGTATTTAGTGGGAATCATGCTTTGAGTAGCCATACAACCATTCTGTTATTCATTTTCAGTACAGTATTCAATACATTACATGATATATTTAATACTTTATTATAAAATTTGCTTTGTGTTAAATTATTTTGCCCAACTATAGGCTAATGTAAGTATTCTATTGTGTTTAAAGTACATTAGGGTAAGCTATGATGTTCAGTAGGCTAAATGTGTCAAATTCATTTTTTACTTCCAATATTTTCAACTCACTATGGATTCATCAGAATATAACCCTATAATAAGTCAAGGATTATTTTTATATCAGTTTGTCAGTTATTCACATCCTTGTCAACATTTGGTATTTTTCATCTTATTCATTTTAACCTTTTCAGGCGGCATGTAGTGGTATTTCATTGTAGTGTTGACTTGCATTACCCTGATGACTGACAAGGTTGAACACTTTTAAATATATTTTTGGCCATAAAACATTTGTCTTTAAAGCTTCATTTTTGGCTTATGGTTCTAGCATAGCACTCTTAGAAAATGAAATCTCAGGAACAAATATCTAGACATTTAGATAGAGCAAAATGAATAAAAATATCCCCTGAAATATATACTGAAATATGTAGCTAAGGCCAAAAGGAGTAAATGAAAACCATCAGATGGTAAAAGCCAAGAGAAAAATTAAAATAAGAAGGCAATTTCATAAACTTGCTGTAGTGGAATAAGGAGAGAACATTAGATTGAGTAGTCAATGTAAAAAGCTCTATCATTGAAGTCTTGGGTGTTTGCATCAGTCATGGACAGAAAATTAAGGCTTAACTCTGAGAAATGAGAAATTAAGCCTGAAACCTCTAAATTAAACTGAATTTTGAAGAATGGTATTCTCAGGGTGACTAGAAAACTTCTTTCTACTGTTCCTAGGAAAGTTCAAAACTATTTGTCTTGCCTAAGAAAGACTTTTGGTAGAAAGATGTACTATACTCTCAGAAACTGAAACCAAAACCAACTACACATATGATTAAAGTTTGAATTTCCTATTTCTATAAAGTTAGAAAACAAAAAAAAATTTCTTTGAAGATATAAATCACAATCCAGATATACCCATAGAGACAAACATATCCCCAGCCTAAAGAAAAAAAAATCCCTGATGAAAATTAGCTCAAAATAATAACCAAGAAATTACAAAAGACACACAATGATAATATATTTTAAGTGAAATTCAACAATTACAGCAAACGGGATGGTATACATAGAACACGAGATAATAGGGCAATTTGACAGAAACTGTAAAATTAATACATCACTAAAAAATAATAGAAACCACAAGGAAAGAAGAAAACATGATGAAAATATAGTAGTTAAGTTTAAAATAAAATACTACATAAAATGTTAAAAAAATATGAAACTCAGTGGAGAACCTAAGTAGCAAACTCAATAAAGCTGAATGCAGAATTATTAAGTCAGAAGATAGATAATAAGCAATGACACAGAATACATTTTAGAGAGGTAAAATTATGGAAAACATGAAAGAACTTAGAGATATATGGAGGATAGAATGGGAAATTATAACATATCTAATAATTTCACAAGGAAAAAGATATTAGAATGGGTAAAAGAAAGAAGAGGTCTTATCAGAATTACATAGTTCCAAAGGGAATGTATTATTTTGGAGACATTGATAGATATTGATTAACTTTAAAATTTTGAAGTATAATTATGAATGTTAAAAACTTAAAGTTAATCACAAAATATTCATAAATTTATTAAATGGTTATAAACTAAGTGAGAAAGAGAAAGGGACTCAATGAAACTTTATCAATCCAATAGGAAGCATGGAGGAAAAGAACAGTAAAAAATAATATGAAAAATAAAAAGGGCAAAATTAGATTGGAAAAAAATTAAAATATGTCTTAATAAATATGTATAAATGGATTTATATAGATAGATATAAGACAGATCATCAGGTGAATAAAGAAACAATATTGAGTTATACATTGTATATATATAACACATATAAAACCTAAAAATGTAGAAAAATTAAAATAATAAAAAATATGTATCAGACATTCACTAATATATACCTATTAATACCAAACAATATAGTCTTTTTTTTTTGTGACAGAGTCTCAGTATGTCTCCTTTGGTAGAGTGCGTGGTGTCACAGCTCACAGACACCTCAAACTCTTGGGCTTAAGCTATTCTCTTGCCTTAGCCTCCCAAGAAGCTGAGACTACAGGTGCCCTCCACAATGCCTGGCTATTTTTTTGTTGCAGTTGTCACTGTTGTTTAGGAGGTCTTGGCCAGCTTTGAACCTGCCAGCCCCAATGTATGTGGCCAGCGCACTAACCACTGAGTACATGAGTCAAGCCCTAACAATATAGTCTTCATGGAAAAAACCATTATTAAAGAACGATATTTCATGAAGACAAATAGATAGATTATGCTCAAAGTCATAATAGTTATGAACTTATATGTGTTCAAGGCCATAACTCCAGATTGATTAATAGAAATAAACATATAGCTTCCAATAACACATATTTTAAATTTTTTGACAGTGGTACAAAGAGAAATGGACAAACTCCTTGTCATCAAAAAATACTGTAACATTCTCTCAGTACTTGAATTATCAAATATTTTAAAAAATTCTAAATAGCTACCAAATTTTACAACTTTTTAAACAATTTGATGTAATGGATATGCACAGAATCCTGTATCCAATATTTAGGAAATACACATTCTTTTCAAACTCACATGGAACTTTTATGAATACTGATTATAATTAGGTTATAGGTCAAGTCTCAACAAACAACAAATATATTTTATGACTATAATTCACTTAAATTCTAAATATGGTAATTCATGAGTCAAAAGAGATATAACACAAGAAATTTTAAAAACATGATTTTAAAACAGTAAAAATACTTCATATCAAAATTTGTAGAAATTAAAATGATATTTTAAAGGGACTGGCCATCTTTAAATGCATGCAACAGAAAGCAAGTATTAAAATAAGTGGATTAATCACCTAATTCAGGATATTAGAAATGCTGCATCAAAATAAACTGAAAGAAAGATAAAGGACCAAAGGAGCAAAAGTAAGAAAAGACATTAATAAAGTGTTAAAAATAAAAAAGAAATAATAAGATCAACAAAACAATGCTGAATATTTGAAATTAGTAATGAAATAGACAAATATTTTGACATATTGATTAAGACAGAGAGGAGTCACTAAAGACCATTGTAAAAATAATTAAGGAACATAAATATGGATAGGTTTAAATGATTAAAATAATGAAATAATACTATGAGAAGTTCTCACCAACGCATTTGAAAATAAGCATAAAATGTACAATTATATAAAATATTATATGTTTTGAAATTATTTCAAGAAAAAATAGGAAGTAATTGAATCCTTGAGGAAATCATCAGAAATCACCCAAAGAAAACTCTTTAGATCTACCAAATTAAAAAGAAAATACAAGTCTAATCTTCTGAATACAATTCTAAATAATATAAGTGATAAGGAGGAACATTTTGCAACACATTTATGAAACTGTATAACAAGGATAAAAGCCAAAAATAATGCAAAGAAGAAATTGATAGACCAATATAATTTACAAAAACAGATACAAAAGTCCTAATAAAATGTTAGTAATGCAGTTCCATGATATAATTAAATATATCTCCTGACCAAGTTGGGTTTAGGAACATGAGAATACAGAATTTTTAAATACTTTGTTATAAGTCCTCCATTTTCATCAATATGACATGTATAGAGAATACCACTGATGCAGAAAATGTAAAATTTCTGAAAAAGATATAAAATGTATTTGCAAATACATTGCTGAACTGATAAGAAAGTATATGTGCTGCTGAAGCAAGCACTGAACTGATAAGAAAGTAAACAAAATCCTGAGAGCATAGAAAAGATGGGGAAAATTAAATTTGTAGAGGAAGAATGGATTGGAGCAAGAATTTTTTATCTGGAGTTTTTTATTTCTAGAACTAAAATTTAGGTTAAAATAAATCATTTAATGCACACTTTGAAAAACTGTATCTATTGAAGTTAATATACATTGAAAAATAATATACTTATTTGTTTAAATGAAATGAGACATTCAAACTGCAACAAAGGATTAGGTGACTTTAAAATAAGACCAGACAAATTTGAAGAACCAGATAGAACTTCATAGGTATATGTATTCATATGCATATGTATTCATAAAGTTACAAATTCAATGAACTAGTGTAATAATTGAATAGGCACACTAACAATAAGAAAGATCCAAGGTAAATATGAAAATTATAAGAGAGTACAGTATAGAGAAAAGTGATGGAAATATGAAAAAAGATATGAAGGCTTACAACTGGTAGAGTAAGAAGATCCAATATAAATGTAATCTGAGAAACAGATAAAGATAGAGAAATTGGGGTGAAGGAATTTAAAAGATAATTGTCTGGCAGTGTTTTAGAGTTTTTTTTTTAAATTTATTAAATAGTAGCTGGGAACATTAATGCAATCACAGGGTACAGTGTGGTGTTTTCATCTACAATTTGAAATATTCTCACCAAACTGGTTAATGTAGCTTTCATGTCATTTTCTTAGTTATTGAGTTAAGACATTCATACTCTGCATTTAGAAAGATTCACTTGTAGAAGGGTGATAAAACCTAGAGGTGATCCCACTAATCATCCTCCCTCCACCCCCTTCTTTTTCACTCCCCGCTCCCCATATTCTAAGCCTATAATTAGGTTGTAGCTTTCATATGAAAGCTGCAAATTAGTTTCAAAATAGGGCTGTGTACATTGGATACTTTTTCTTCCATTCTTGAGATTCTTTGCTAAGGAGAACATGTTCCATCTCCATCCATATAAACATGAAGGAGGTAAAGTCTCCATCTTTATTTAGGGTTCCATAATATTCCATGGTGACATATACCACAATTTATTGATCCATTCATGGGTGGATGGGCACTTGGGCTTCTTCCATGACCTAGCAATTATGAATTGGGATGCAATAAACATCCTGATACAAATATCTTTGTTGTAATGTGATTTTCGGTCTTCTGGATATATACCTAATAAAGGAATTGTGGGATCAAATGGTATGTCTATTTTTATTCCTCTAAGTGTTCTCCAGATGTCTTTCCAAAAGGAATGAATTA
>CAUYQV010024843.1:0-47983 GCA_963574575.1 Galagoides demidoff | reverse complement strand
GATTGCTTGGTGAAAATTTGGTTAAGGATAGGGAAGCCTGACTGTCAGCAGGAAGACCTAAGCTCTCTCATTGATTAGGATATTTTATTTTATTTTATTTTTTTTGAGACGGAGCCTCAAGCTATCACCCTGGGTAGAGTGCCATGGCATCACAGTTCACAGCAACCTCCAACTTCTGGGCTCAAGCGAGTCTCCTGCCTCCGCCTCCCAAGTAGCTGGGACCACAGGCACCCGCCACAACGCCCAGCCATTTTTTGGTTGCAGCCATCATTGTTGTTTGGCGGCCCCAGGCTGGGGATTCGAACCTGCCACCTTAGGTGTACGTGGCTGGTGCCTTAGCCGATTGAGCCACAGGCGCCAAGTCTGATTAGGATATTTTAATAACTTCCTCCTTGCCTTCAGGATGAATGAGAAGTTGCTGAAGGAAGAAAGAGGCCCCTGAGCTGGGGCATTTTAAATTGCCCTCCTTCTTTTTTCCTATTTGAGAGCTCCAAGGGCTGCACGTATATGCTTGCTTTCTTAGGAGAAGAGTATTAAACAGCAAGGATAGAGTTGCCTCTAAAACCAATGCTGTTAAAGACTTTTCTTTATGGGAAGGGTCTCTGGGTCTTGCACCTTGAGTTGTGAGTCAATTGTGGCAACCAACTAGGGAATGACAGTGGTCACGGTGTTCCCCCATGGTTTTCAGTGCTGGCCGGGCAGCGGCACCTGAGCACCTACACCAGCTGTTTGCTGATGCTTTCCTCAAGGATTCTGGACAATGATAAACATAGAATGTTGTTTTCTTCCTCTGTCCCAGACCTGTGTACTTAGCTTATGGCTGATGACTCTTCATGGAGGCTGGCCCCTCTCTAAGACCCAGCCTGGGCCCCTCAGAAAGCTAGAGGGAATCACTCCCAAGTATCCTATATATGAGAGCAGGAAATCTAGTGCAGATTGCTCGTGCCTTTTGCTCTAAGAAAATGCAGAGCTAGGGTGGCGCTTGTGGCTCAAAAGGGTAGGGTCCCAGTCCCATATGCCAGAGGTGGCCGGTTCAAACCCAGCCCCAGCCAAAAATGGCAAGAAAATAAATAAATAAAATAAAACAAAATTAAAAAAAAAAGAAAATGCAGAGCTAGTAGACTGTATGAATTCTGAGATAGGCAGTAGAGTGGGAGCCTGGGCTGGGTCATTTTAGAAATACAGCTCTTTCCTTGGAGATTTTAGCAGAAGTGAGGGCTAATAGTGAGGGCTATTCTCAGCCTTCCAAACTTCTGGAGCTTTTCTTGGAGGACTCGCTGTCTCTGCTTTGGACAATTACAGAAGGCATCTGTCTTTCCAGAATCTTCTGTAAAGTAGCCTTTTTATCTGAAGGAGGTTGCCTTGCCCATGGCTGGGCTGACTGATGCCTGTGGGGACCCAGCATATGACCCTGTGGTCCCAACTTACCACAATGTGTGTGAGGAGGGCAAACCCCTCCCCAAGGGGAATATACTGTCAGTGGCCTTACTCTGGCCCTTGGGTCAGAATTATTCTAATATTATAGGAATAGAGTTATTATAGTACTATAGAATCCATTTTCCTCAACCCATTCCCACCCACTCCCACCTTGCCACTAAATAATTATTTTCATGAAAAGGGGTACCTAGGGGGAAAATTTTTTGTCTTAGTGTAGGGTAACTTGTGAGCTGGGTAAACAGTCAGTGACAGCATTTAGGAACTACCTCTTGTAATTATCTATATTCTAAAATTCAAAACAAAAGCTGCTACTGGCAGCACTGTTAGCTAATTGTCAGACAACAGACAAACACACTGCAGCCAAGAAAATCCCCACTGAGTTTGGGTGGCTGATTTCTCTGGCAGCAAATGAAAGATTTGGCTATCACCCCTGAGGACAGGCTGAGCAAGCCCAGCACCCAAGCCCTCTCTCTGCATGCCTCCCTCCCCCACTGTGACTCAGTGGGGGGATATGTGTGTGTTGTGGGGCTCAGACACCCTAGCTCACAGTCTTAACGCAGCTGCATGCCCCACTCAGGACACCACACTGGCATAATTCATCCCACACCTCATAGCCAGGGCAAACCCAGCCTGGGTGGACAGCAACTTGGAGGCATTGTTTACAAATCAATTTTCCCCTCTAAATAGGCTGTTATAAGAGTGGACCCTTCTGTTTGCCTAGCCTAGGCCCACCTGGCACTGGGGCTTCCTAGCCAGTGGTCACACTGTATTGATCCTTCTAATCCCCTCTCTTTGAAACACAGAGCCAGCTGATGTGGAGTTCCTCAAAAGAAAGACTCTCCCACTCCCCCCACCTCTACAGGTAGCTGTGTATCCGGGGCTAATTCCCTACTAAAAAGTCTTAATTGGCTTATGCAGAGCCTGAAAGATCTCCCTTGTGTTTACAACTGAAAGGAAACGATAGATCCCAAATGCCCTAGTCTGTCTTTATCCATTTCTTGGTGGAAGTCAGGTGCGTTTTATTTTTAATTGTTTTTGAAACAAGACTGGAGGGCTTGAAGGTGGGCAGGATAGTGTTTCACTTTAGTGGTCCAGCCACTGAGGGAAAGCAAGAAAAGCCCCGGAGACACCAACATTAGGCAAGAAACTCAGTGACTTATTTTTTACTTTGTTTTTATTTACACGAAGTATCTGCAGTACAAAACGTAAACTTTGATAGCTCATAATAGAATAAACTCTTTATGTACAAAAATACATTTTCATATGAATGGAGCATCTTGAATAAATTAAAGTACTCTCCAGCCCGGTGCCTGAATAGCTAAGCAAGAGTCTCCGTTCTTCCTAGAGCGAGCCTGCAGTGGTGGGGGGCGGGATCCATAATGCATGAAGCCCGCGCCTTGTCTCTCCTTTTTAAGCCTTTTCATTGTATTGTCAGCCGGCTCAAACCGAATTTTCATGCTCGTTTTTCTTCATTAGAGTTCTACAAATTGTAAAATTGACTTTTCACCTCGTCTTCAGGGGCTGATCTGTCCCTTTTCTAAATCACACTGAAGTGGTGGCTGGGGTCAGTTGTGAGCCAGCCACAAAGGAGGTTTTGTGGAGTTCAGAAAGTGCAAAAGGAAAGGCCGTCTAGGGGCGAGCAGGAGGGGCCCAGAACTGAGGGCTGGAGAAACAGACCAAGGCGGCCGCAGAGAGGGTGCAGCGACCTGACAAGCGGCTCAGGAATCCCTCACCCCTTTAAAGCTCCCGCTTCCTCCCTCCACCTAGACTGGGGGCCACAGCTGGGGCCTAATCTATTGCCTGTTGACCGAGGGAGGGGAAAGGTAAGGGTGTCTACCAAGGGCCTAGTGGTAAGGGATGAAGCAGGGCGTCGTGTGGAGCAAGTCTTTGGGCAGGCCTGGGAAGGAGAAAAGGGGGTCGCAGGGGCCATAGGCGAAGTCTTCGGAGGTGGCCGGGCTACTGGGGTCAGAGATCGGCGAGGCGGCAGCGGCGCAGGGGGAGGCGGCGGCACCGGAGCCCCAGGACTCTGCGTCGCTGGCGGGGCTTGGGGGCCCGGGCAGGCAGGGGGTGCACTGCGGCGGCAGGAGGCGCTCCCGGGCACTGCCGCCTGACAGCCCTTGATCCGCTAGGCGCAGAGTCTCGGCTAGAGCCCAGATGTAGTTGTATGCGAAGCGCAGCGTCTCGATCTTGGTGAGCTTGGTGTCGTCTGGGAACGAGGGCAGCACGCTGCGCAGTGCGTCTAGCGCCGCGTTCAAATTGTGCATGCGGTTGCGCTCGCGATCATTGGCCTTGACGCGCCGGCTCCTGCGTAGCGAGTGGAGCAGCGCCTCGGAGCGCACCCGCGCCCGGCCTCGGCGCCGCCGCCGCTCCTGCTCCTCGTCCTGCGCCCCTGGAACGTCGGATGCCCCAGAGATCCCGGGGGTATTTCTGCGGGCTGGCGCAGGCGGTCCAGACGCGGAGGCTGGCGGTGGGAGCTTGGCACAGTCTTCCTCGTCGGTGAGGAAGCCGGACAGATCGCTGCTGCTGCTGCTGCTGGCACAGTCGAGGTCTGAGAGGCAAGTGGTCTCCAGAGGAGCGGGCATCGTGGCGCTGGGCAGAACGGACAGATGGACAGGAAGGCGCTCAGAGGACAGACGCCTGGGCCGAGGGCAGGGCCACCGCACTTACGCTGACGGCCCGAGGTTACTCTGTGGCAGCTGCCGGCGCGAGGGCCTAGAATGGCTCAGGAGCGCACAGAGAACTTGGCCTCGCCTGCACGGGCCACGCGCCCGGCCGGTCTCCCAAGTGATGTCGCCGGCGATGAGATCAGCTCGTGTGAGCACCGAGTGTGGCACACGACCGGCCTCAGGACCCCTTAAGTACCCGGCGCAACAATGAGCACCCCCCCTCCCTTGCCACCTCCGCCCCCGCGGCAGCCGGGGTGAATGAAGCGAGGCGTCAGGTCAGCCCCGTGCGGCGCCCGGTATTTGCATAATTTATGCTCGCGGGAGGCCGCCCTCGCCCCTCCCCCCTCCTGGAGTGTGCCCGTAATTACCGCCGGCCAATCGGCGGTGTAGAGCGGCCGCAGGGGCCAGCTCCAGCAAAGCCGACCAGGTCGTCTCCAGGAGGTGAAACGGAGGCGGGGGCGGCCGGCGATTAGCTGCAGAGGCACGCTCCTCCCGGGGCCGGCCTGGCGACCCACTCCGGGCTGGGATGCGGAGGCGGGGCGCTGCAAGCAGGAAAGTGTGAGCCGCGCAGCAGAGTTGCAGAAACCTGCAGCCCACCGGGAGTTTGGGTTCGCATTCCCACTCCAGCTGCTGAGTGACCGCGTGGCTTTGCGCAACAGATTCAATCCCTCTGAGCCTCACTTTACCAATCTATAAAGTGAGACACAAGTTTACTCTGTGGAGAATGATAGGAGGTGAAAATGTTTCCAGGACACTCAGCAGGGCGCTTTTGTAACAGAGCACTCAATAAATGGTTGTGTTATGCAGCATCCTCAGAACGGGGGAGGGGGGGGGAAACCGTATTCAAATAGACGGGAGGGGGCCAGGCGAGAGCCATAGAACACTGGGCTGGCATAGCGCCCCCCCCCCCCAGGTTGATGAAGAAAGAGTGGAAAGAGTCTGTTGACCTTCATCTGAAGTATAGGGAGAGGAGTGTGCAAAAAAGGATCAGGTGGTTTCCCTGGTTGGGTTGAGTCTTGCCCACGCGGTTCCCTTCTTTCCCCTGCCTTCTTCTCCTCCCTGCACCCTCCATCCCGACTCTTAAGGTATTAGAAGTATGAGAGGGCTCGGCGCCCATAGCACAGTGGTTACGACGCCAGCCACATGTACCGAGGTTGGCGGGTTCGAATCGGCCCTGACCAGCTAAACAACAAAGACAACTGCAACCAAAAAATAGCTGGGCATTGTGGCAGGCGCCTATAGTCTCAGCTACTTGGGAGGCTGAGGCAATAGAATCTCTTAAGCCCAAGAGTTAGAGATTGCTGTGAGCCGAGATGCCAGGGCACACTACCGAGGGCAACATTGTGAGATTCTGTCTGAAAAAAAAAAAAAAGCTTCCGTCAGGCATCCCTAAGACCTTGTCTTCTCCTGTCCAGTAAGGATTTCTTTGCCCCAGTCTCTTGGAGTGGTGCTTGGATGGACACCACAGTGGTGCTTTGTGACCACCACAGGGTGAGCTGGCAAGGGCACCTGGGTTCCCTGGCCTGAGAGAGAGCTAGCCCATCTGGGCAGCCAGCACATGGTGGAATCCCTTCCCTCAACCTCCTTTTCACCTTTGATGTCATAAATTTGTCTATTCCAGCAGGTCCTTACTCTGCATGTCAAGAATCACTTTTCTCTGGTCACCAACCCTCTCCCTTAAGTAATAGAGGTCCAAACATCCCCCCAACAGGCCGGGGGGATAGTCATTAAGGAACAGCGCTGTATTGTGGGATCTAGCCTCCTCCCCTTAATATCTTGCTGGTGGATTCAGGCCTGATATAAGGGCTTAAGATTTATTGGAAGTCACAGTAAGTGACTATATCACTGCATCAGCTATATCACAGTCAGATTTAAGGGCTTAAGATGTATTGGAAGTCACAGTAAGTGGTTTCAATCAAGTTATGTAAGAAAGGATGATTGTTGGATGGGTGCTGGCCATCTCAGGGAGCCCAAGGGCTTTGGGGACCTCTATGAGTCAGCAGGAGCCCAGAGGTCCTCTGTCTGTCTTGGGCCTCTGTTCTTCTCCACAGCTTCCCCATGGCCCCAATCCACTCTCTCCAGCCTGGTCTTTCACACCCCTGGGACCTGTATTTGTTTCTTTGGGCTGTTATACAAAATTTCACAAACTGGGTGACTTGAACAACAAAAGTTTAGTCTCTCACAGCTCAAAAGTCTGAAATCAAGGTTTCAGCAGGGTTTGCTTCGTTTTGGAGACTCTGAGAGAAAATCCATTCCATGCCTCTCTTAGTTTCTGGAGGCTACTGGCTGCAGCACTGGCCATTTGTTGGTGGAGCCACAACACTCCAGTCTCTGCCTCCTTTGTTCACATGGCCTTCTCTGTGTCTGTGTCTTCTCCTTCTCTGTCTCTTAGAGGGACATTTGCCATTGGACTTAAGGCCCAGTTAATCCAGGATGATTTTAAGATCCTTACCTTAAGTGTATCTACAAAGACCTTCATTACAAGTAATGTCACAGTCTGAAGTTCTGGATGGAAATCTCTTTTGAAGGATCACTATTCAGCCCACTACAACCTCTTTTTCAAATTCTCCTGGGAGAGAAAATTGGTTTAGCCAGTGGAATAGGTATTTGTCAGTGTTTTGTGTACTTAGTACCTGAAGAACCTTTGTATCGAGGAATTTGAATATATGAGAACCCCTCCCCATTCCTCACAATTAGGGTGTGGCCACATTATTTTGAGTACAGTCTATCAGATGCCCCATTTGGAATTTAGACTATGAGCTGACAACAGTTCAGAGTTCACTTATGTCATGGCAACAGTCTGGAAGAGCCAGTAGCCAAGGGGGGAAGAGGTGGCCAGGAGCTAGCAGACACCCTGACTAAACTCTTTCCTGACCCTACCCTCAGCTGTGGCTCTGGTCTTCCTCTGTTTGTTTTCTGAGCCTGGGTTCTCCAGCCTTCCCACTGATTGCATGAGAACTCCCTTCATATGCCTTTTCTTCGTGGGGATGTTCTACTTGAGTTGGCCAGGGTTGGTATCTGTGCTTTTGTAAATAAAACATCAAGGCAAATGCTCAGGTTGCCAAAGCATAGAGGGTGATTCTTGTTTTATTTTGAGGCAGCTCACAGTCCATGTTGACTGCCTGCTTTTGTCCAGACACTGTACTGGACATGGGGGTAACAAGGATGATAACGTTGGCTGGTGGGGACCCTGGGTTCTGAGTCTTACAACGAATAAAGGTTCAGTGCCAGCAGAACCCTTGGAGATTACTCATCCGTCCATTGTACCCCATATGGGAAGTGAGGTGGGAGTTGGGGGTTTTTTTTTTCCAGGTGACCCCAGGGATCACTGGTGGTCAAACTGGGGCCAGACTGAGAAGTCCTTTCAGCCCTTACTTTATGTTCTTCCATCATAATCAGTCAACACGTAGATGCTGAAGGTCCTACTATGCGCTGCCCTGGGCCAGATGCTGTGGAGCATCAGGCAGGCCTGTAGTTTTGAAGTAGGGGAGATGTGACTACAGAAAGGTGACCAGGCACTGGCCTAGAGACATATTAAGGGCCTCTAAGGGAGCAGATATGAAGAGCATTGTGTACCTCCCAAAGGGAAGGCTTCTTGGTAGAAGTCCAAAGACCTTGAAGGATGGATGGGATGTGAACAGACAATGTAGGCAGAGGGAGGGTTAGGGGTGATTACAGCAGTGATGTGGGGGCCTGTCTAGATGGCGCTTCTGAGTGGACCCAGTGGGAAGCAAGTAAAGGGCAGTTGTGGTGTGCCTTGAGTGCCACGTGTCCTTTCTTTTTCTTTTTAATCTCCTCCTACTGCTGCCTTCTCTGAGCAGGGCTGTTACCTAACAGTTGTTCCAGATGTCCTGTGCAAGGTCATCTGGTGGAGGGAGCAAGTGAGGGCTAAAATCTAGTCTCTATGCCCACCAAGCTGTGCATCCTGGCAGGAACACCTTTGGAAAGGTGCCTACATATGCCCAAAGGAACCTTTCCAAATGTGTGCAAAGACATCTTATGATCTAGCATTAGCGTTGGGTCTGTGCTTTCTTCTGCTATTGTCTCCTTCCTTTGCCTGAACCTCAGAGAACTGACCAGACAGACATCTTAACCCTACTCTGCCTATTTCTGGCTCTTGAGCAGTGCATTGGCAGCCCCTCTGTGGACATTAGTGCCTGGGCCTTGGGGGTCCCTCCTATGAGAGATTCACTGAGGATGGAGCTTAGCCTCAGCAGGATGACAATGAAGGGGTAGCTTAAGAATCTCAGAGCTTCAACTCACAAGAAAGAGGCTGAGCCCCTTCTAGGAGGATATGTATCCTTGTTGGGGAAGATGAATGTTTCTTTTGCCTTCCAAATCCCTGCAAGCCTAGTGCATGAGCACATCTGTGGAAACCTCATCCTTGGGAGCACAATAGTGATGGGGACATATAATAAATTTAGCCACAGCAGGGGCTGAGTTGGCAAGTGCTGCACCAGGTGTTCTGGCTGCCTGATGTGTGTGACATTCAGCTGCCAAGCTGCTGGAGGGTAGGGGTGAGTAGGTGGGGCAGATGTTCCAAGGGACTAAGGATGAAAACCAGGGTTTCTCACACTGTGATTACCTGAGGTGATAGTGATGTTGGGAGGCCCTGCCCAGGACTCCTGGGAATCTAGACTGCCTAGAGCCAGTTTATTCTTATTGGATACATATCTTGCTGTAGCATCCACCTGTCTAAACTCTTGAGGCAGATTGGGCACATTTATGTGACAGCTCAGAGGTGCTTCAAGGTAATGCTAAGACTGAGGTTTCTCTCATGACAACTAAGGGAGGAAGTTGACGGAAAGATCCTTGAAAGGCATTGTGGAGCCAGAAGGTGCACACCTGTTCCAGACAGCCTTGGAGATCAGGATTTTGATGGAACCAGTAGGGAGGTGATCTCACTTGCTTATCAGAGGACCTGGAGAGCAAGGCATTGGATGCTTCCAGGGTCTTTTGAGATTTTTTTTTTTTAATGAAGAAAGGCCAAAATAGGCGAGAAATGCTGGTAAATTAAAGTGTTTAAATGTGATAAATTAGTAAACAGAGGTCTGTTTATATTACAGCAGTAATACAGTAGTGTGTTAATAAAACAGTAGTCTGTGGTGATCACGAGACATTTTCAGAATTTTGAAATGGCTATCAAATTATAGTGCTTGCAGGCAAGGATGGCTTGCCTAGGGTGGCTCCAGATTTAAATTTGTGGTTGAAACCCTCTTCCTCCCAGTTAGAGTCTCACTGACTGACCGTGCCTATGACTTCATTTGGAGTTAATGTCCACAGGCTTTGAGCCCTTTTGTGGATGTGAGGCTGAGCCAAATGGCTTCCCTGCTAGTTATCAGAAGCATTTAAGGTTGAAAGGTTAGCATCCTGGATAAGTACTGCGATAATAATCTAAATGGGTTGGGGGAGGGGACACTAGCACATTATGTACTTTTCCCCCCAAATTGTTATACCTGATATTGGTTAGTGTCCTTTCCCTCCAGTAGGTTGGATAGAATATTAATTTTAAGAGTGCTGAGGCACCCATGTGTAGATCCAATTTTATGGAGTTACAAGGCAAAATAGATTTGTTGTTGTTTATTTTACAGTACACCTGAAGCTGCAATTTATGACAGGAGCAGTGAATGGCATTGGCACCTTACTCAACCACTCAGGCACTGGCAACAGGGCAGTGCCCGTCACTGACTCTATAAGGCCATCAGGCAATACCAATGTCTGTAGGGGCAGCTTGATGGGAAACTTTGCACCAGCTTGTGCAGAAGGCCACTCTTTCTAAATAGAATTGCTTGACTTTGATTATCATTTTCTTTTTGGAACTACCTGGGGAGGGGGGAGGGATGGCATGGGTTTTGTGGATGGCATTTTCGAAAGAAAACATTGTAATCTTTTTCTATTTTAAAAAAGGAAGGAAAAGGTGCAGTTGCTAAGGAGGGAGAGATGGAGGGCGATGTGACACAGGCTCCATGTTCCTTTCAGTGCATTTAGTGCCCCTGCAGATACACAGTTGTGTTTCCATATAAGAGAAGAAGGGTGGAGTTGGAAAGGAGAAACAATTCCCTATTTTCTTTACTGATGACCCATGACAGTTGTGGAAGGGGGGCAGGGAGGGGGGAAACAAGGCAAGAGGGGGAAACAGAGAGGTCTTTCAGTGACAGAGCAAGGAAAATGGCAAATTATCCATGGTTTCCAGAAATCCGTGGAGGCCCTCTCAGCCCCTTCTCTGCTAAATACAGTGCTGTCTGTATGCATTTCCCACCTCTGAGATGTCTGCTTGAATATTCCTCAGCATTGTGTGCTGATGTGTTCGGTTGTATACAGTGTGCTTACATGTAAGATGAATCTTGGGCTCCAGCAGAAGCCCTGGTGCAAATCTGCTTTATTCTTGTGCTGTGTAAGACATGCCTCCCAAAATAACACTGGGCAATTCTGCAGGCAAATAAATTCTTTCCATCAGCATTTGTCAAGTTTGACTGGGGTTCTCAAGCCTGCGCTGGGGTGGAAGGACAATATGTGTGCTAGGGCTGGCCCAAATTTGATGTGTTTGTGGTTTGGGCTAGTCTTGGGTGAAACAATGTCCTTTTTGTGCCCAAAGGCGAGTGGGGGAGACAAAGGGGGGTGTACACACTTGTGCAGGGAGGGCCCACAAGGGTGCAGACCCTGAACTGAAGAGGGGGAAGTGTGGAGGTGCCTGCCCCCACCCCTCTGCAGAGAAACCTGGAGTCATTTTCACATGACTGCCAGAGGCTACTCGTCAATACAGACCCGCCTTCAAAGCCTCTGAGTTTTGGTCTAATAGATTTCTTGAAGTTAAATCTTCTTCTGGGCTCAGATAAAAACAAACCCCCAAACCATAGCCCTGCTGTTGTCAGTAGGTTTAGTTCCCCCAATCCAGGCTGCACCTGCCACGGGAAGTGGCTACAGCCAGAGTTTATTTTGCTACGCAGTTTCATTTTGGTCTGCTGCATGTTTTTGAATTCTTATGAACATGTTCCGTGAAGATTCAAAAAACACTTCCTCCTCTGGATGTCAGTGGGTCAAGTGTGGGACACCTGCATGAGCGTGTTTTCTTTTGTGTGGACCAAAGAAGTCACAGTGAAATTTACCCTAATGGAATCCAATTATTGGTTTATGGAAGTAATTCAGAAATAAACACAGAAATAGCTGAAGTGTTTTCCCTTTGCTTTTCTCTACCTTAACGCCCGGCTACATAAATTCAAGTTGGGTTCGAACACAAATGCATTTTGTTTGTAGTAATTAAAATGTTTTAATGAGACAACCATAAAATCCACCATTAATTATTTTATTTCAAACACTTCTGCCTTCTTTTGAACCAGGTCTATTTAGAAATAGTTTAGAGAGTAGCCTGCAGTTTTATTCTTTCCTCTGCATTATACACAGGAGTGGAGAAGTCATTTATAAATAATTACACAATGTTTTGGGTCTTTGGGCTTGTATAATATATCAAAGCGATTAGTACACTTATTGTTCCATTGTAAACGCTTTTTTTCTCCATTCAGTTTCACTTGCCTTGTCTTCTAGCTAAACCTTTTTCTGGAAATCTTTTGTCTTCTTCATTCTTTTTGCTTGTTACAGTTCAGGAGCATTCTTCTTATTCAAACACTCGCAGCAGGGGCAAAGAAAGCGACTTCGGCCGCATCTTAAGTTTTACCATAACTTTCTGGCATTTTCTTTTCTTCCAGTTTTCCCAGACTACCTAGGGGCGATGAAGAATTATAACATACATGAATTATTGGTACTACCCTCGAGTTAAAGGGGGGAGGAAAACGCCTCATTTTCTATGTCCCCAAGGGACGGAACGAGCGGCGGCCCCTAAACAATGTCTTTATCACTTTGCATCTCTTTGGGACTCCGGCCGCGCCCGCGCGCCCCCACCCCCGCAGCCACCGCGGTTTTGCTCCAGCGTTTCTCCATTTCTTTTATGGAACCACAAATAAAGACTCCTGGACTGGAAGAAGGGGGTTTTCCCGAGGCCGGCGTAAACGACCCTCGCGCCACGGTTCTTCCCACGGTTCTTCTCCCCCTCGGAGAGCCCGTAGGGGCGGCGGCGCGGGGGGCGCGTGGGCCCGGCGGTTGGGCGTCCTGGTCTCCGCGAGGGTCTAGCCACAGCCGGGAGGGACACGGGCGCAGGCGGGCTCCGGTTCGCCGAGAGGGCCGGCTCGCCGCCCGAGCCGCGTGAGGGGATTAGAGCTGCACGAGAGGCGACTGAGCCGCGGCTTCCAGACACGTGAGGACAGAAATGGCTTCAAAGGTCCCCAACAAGCTAATCCTTGTTATCCGCAGGACAACCGCGGCTGCGCCGCCACGCGGCCTGAGTCCTCCGCCTGGCCGCGGGTAGGGAGCGCGCTGGGCTCCCGGGCTCCCGGATCCCGGGCACGGATTTGGGCTAGAGACAACCATCTCTCTCATTCCATCCCCATCCCTGGGGCCCCCGGGGCAAAATCGGGCCAGTCCTAGGTGACCAGCGTGCAAGCATGAAAGCAGTGGGGAAGGTGGTTGAGCTTGGTACCTTCCGACGCTCCCAGACAGTCAGGATGCAGAATAAGGAGCAATTCTGGGAGAAGTCGAGGAGTATGGGCATTGCACTAAAATAGGGCGTTTATTAGAAAACAATAAAGAGGGTTCGAAGTAAAGAGTTCGCTAAAGAAAGCCCACGAGAGAGGTGCTGATACTCCCCCTGGGCGCCTTCCAGGCTGGGGGGACACGCAGCCCCCGCCCTCCCGCCCCGCCCCGGGCCTGGCCCGCGGAGCCCGTCGCAATCTGTCACTGCCGGCCGGGTTTCCATATGAAGGGCCGCGCCGGCGCCTTGGGAGCACTGAATGGCCGCTCGCCGTCGGGCGGGCGCGCACGCCCCGCCGCCCAGGCTGGATTTGGCCGCATTTGCATAGCAGGTGCTGATGCTTGTCCATTCTTACTTAAAGAAGTTTTAATATGGGATAAATTACCAGGAATTAGGAGCTGGCGTGGGCCGGAATAAAGGAACCGTGTCGCCCGTCTTACTGCCTCCTGGCGTGGAAGGAGAGGAGGGGGAAGGAGAAAAATACGGAGTGAAATTCGACTTTAAAGTCATCTTTAAAGTCATTTAAGAAGCGACAGCCCCTCCCCTCCCACTCCTGCCGCCCAAGGAGCCAAGAGAAAACAGGAGGGAACTTTAATCAATTTGATTTTAGAATCTGTTCTGTAGCGAGTAAGGCAATAATCCCAAGGATAGTAATACGATTAGCGAGAGAAGATCTTTGAGTCAGAAAGTCTGGCCGAGTTTAAAATGTTAATCCTGGCCCTAATCCGCGCTGCTAGCGGGGTGGAAGTGCTTCGAGGAGACACTGGGTTCTCTTTCCCTACTCTTGAAGAAACATCCAGGCGAGGCCCACATCAGCCCATTTCTTGGTCACAACGAATTCCTTCCCGAGCGCGCTCAGGGGGTTTAGGGGTGCTGTCTGGGCGGCAGGGCCTCCTCTGGACCCTGGATCATGACGTCAGACTTGGGCTCCTTCGGGGAAACTGGGCTCCTTCAGCGGCCCGGCATGGCGCCCACTTCTGTTTAAGCCTGGGAGAAAGTGGAATTTCCAAGAGATGGGATTTGGAGGGATAGGAGCTGAAGTGGTTCTCCTGGTCCTGACTCCACAGTCCCCTTTATGCTGGACTCATGGGACCCCCGGGACAACCTGGGTTTTAGGTTTTCAGGGTCTTGGAGACTGGGGAAGGGGAATGGTGGCCTCAGATTACAACTGCCAGATCGTGGGTCTGCTTACTGGCTTCATGGGAGAAATGCCTGAGGTCTAGGGGTCCCTGAAGGGTCTTCAAATACTTGAGGGCCTCAAAGGGGGTCAGAGTAAAAAAGGTGGATTTAGCATGAGCACTGCTATTCCCACGCCCCCTACACCAAGATGCTGTCAGACTTATGGGGACAACAGGCTGCCTGCTCCCCAAAGGGGGAAATGCCAAGGCTCTTAGCTCCTGAGCCCTCTGGCTGAGGAGCCTCTCTGCCTCCCTTCTGGGCCCACACATTGCTTTTTAGGGTCCAGTCTTCTCTAATCTCTGGTGGCTTCTCTCTCCTGGCCCCACTGACCCACTTTCTGGTGGCAGGCCCCTGCTGTCCCACGTGCTTCCCAACACGCCTGCTTTCCCTGGAAGGCAGCATGAGATGCCCAAATGGACCATATGGTTTAGAGCAAGAGGCTTGGAGCCCACAGACAATGGGGAAATGAGAGGCCCAGGTCAGTGGCGGAGCTCTCGAGGCTGCAAACCTCCCTTTCAGCCTAATGAAGCTGTTGTCTGGGGGTAATGATGCAAATGCCTGAGCCCTTTTCTTGCTGTGATAGTCTAGAACGTGATTTGTCATACAATCTGAATCTTTGGGAGGACTTTAGACAGAACCTCCCCCAAAGATGGAGATGAGCCATATGTGCACTTTGCATCTGAAGTGGAGGTGGGGGCTGTGGGAGGGGGGATCCCGCCCACACTGGCTTCCCCAAAGGATAGCATTCTGGCTGGGGCCTGGCAGCCTTGAGGATACAGTCCCCAAGGAGCTGAGAGCTGCCTGACCCTGAGGACAGATGAGTGGGTGTAGCACTGAGGCATCTACTCCCAAATTAGCAGTGTGTGTTGAAAACAAAAAATGTGAATGATCTGGATATGCTGAGTGGGGTGCTCACTGCTCCCCTCTGTTACTTTTTCCCATACTGTGAGATGAGGACAGAGAAGGAGCCCTTCTGGATGAAACTCTCACTTCATAGCGATGCTTAGATTTTCACCTCCAGGAGTGCCTCAGCTGATGCTAATTGGAGCCAGCATGGCCAATTCATTGAGTATTTTAGAGGCAGAAATAGTAAAAGACAAGCTGGGACCAGGTGACAGGCAGCCAGGGGCAGGTGGGAGCAGCAGAGAAGGAAGATGAACCAAAGTGAGGGAGACAGCAAAAGTGGGATGAGCAGCTCCTGTTCTCTGTGTGCGTGTGTGTGTGTGTGTGTGTGAAAGGGGGAGGCTGGTGGTTATTTTTCATAGGAAGAGAAGAAGCCCAGTAAGTCTCAAGTTCAGGCCCTGTGGTCCACCCAAGGTCTGGGGACAGAAATAAGCCAGACCACTGTGGAATGAACTGATCCAATAGCCCTTCTTTGCTGGATGCACTAGCAGGGGTCCTCAAACTTTTTAAACAGGGGGCCAATTCACTGTCCCTCAAACCATTGGAGGGCTGGACTGCGGGCCCTGGGATGAGTCAGCTGCTAAGCAGGACAGGCAGCGGCGGCAAAAACACCCGGCGGGCCGGATAAATGTCCTAGGTGGGCCACATGTGGCCTGTGAGCTGTAGTTTGAGGATGCCTGCACTAGAGAAACCAGGAGCCCAGTATGACCCAAATATGAGTAGTGTGACAGAGAGGGGAGAAGAGAAGGTGCCAAGGGTGGAGTCCGCCTTAGAGAGGGAATGAAGAATCATAGATGACATGTCCGAATCTGCCAGTGTACTAGGCCTTCCTTTTCTGCCCCACCCTCTTCTGTGCCCTCAGCTCCTGGCCTAGCATAGTTGATGCTCAAAGGATATTTGCAGAGAGAATAGATGTGCACATTGAAACTGGTGTTCAGGCCTGCATGGGGGTTCACATCATGCACACACATAGCCCTTAATCATCTTTAGGGGACAAGGGCACAAGGAGTTGGGTTGCACCACTTCCCTGGGATTACTCCACCTCCTGTAATCTGATAGTTGGCTCACAAATTGGCACCAGCAGGCCAAGGTTCTCTCTGCTGGATGCTCAGAGCTTGGCTGGCAGAGGGCTTGCTGGGTGGGTATCTGTTCACCTGTATCATGGTGGTGTAATTTTAGGAGATGAAAGAGGAGTGGGGTGGGAAACGAGGCACCATAATCCAAGGAGGAGTGGTCCCTAATTACCTCCGCTGGCTGTGGGGATTGGGCCAGGGCAGACTGAAACCCCGGCACATCTTTGCCTCTATAGGTCACTCCCACCACCACAGGTAAGTCAGCACCAAGCTCTGTGAAATCCCTGGCCATGTGATACTCTTTCTGCTCCCTCAGACACCTCCAGTCTCCTCTCTGGGCACTGAGGGGGAGGAAGAGGGGTTACCGTGGTGACAATACCAGCTCTCAAAGCCCAAGCCACAAGCTGCTCACCGCAACACCTGTGACCACTGAGAGAGGTGTCCTGGGGTAGGAGCTGGGAGGTGGCTCTCCTGGGGTCTCTCCGGTGGGAGTAAGAGTGCTGGGAACCCAGCAAAATCAGATTTCCTGCTAATTTGGGGGATAAGCAGAAAACTTTGCTTAGAAAAATGGGAATCTTTGGGGTGCTCTCAATAAAAGGCCATAGGGTGGGGGGGGGTGGCACACCTTCTGTGTGGGGGATATAACCACAAGACGAACTCTACCTCACTAAATCAAATATTTTGACCTAGTTGTTTGTACCCCCACATTAACCTAAAATAAAGTTACTTAAAAATTAAAGAAAAATAAGAAGAGAAACGGGAATCTTCCTCAAATATCCCAGTCTTTCTTCTTTCTTAATTTGACGAGTTTTGTGTCCCAGATGCCCATTTGCATGAGCGCTGGTTGCTCAGGCCATTTGCGTGCCAGGGTGCTGCTCTGTGTCAGTCACTCTTCTTGGCTCCATCATCACATCATCACCCACGTTGATATAAATACTATTTGTGAACAATTTTTTGTGAGGGAGACTCTGAGCAGAGCCCTTGATGTGTGTGATTTTATTAAACCCATACTCAAGCCTGTGGACTGTGTATTTTCACTTGCCTTTTAAATATGAGGAGACAGGCTCAAGGACGTCAAGACTCACATTCAAGGTCACCCAGCCAGTGGGCAGGGGAGCAGGACTGGAAGCCCGGACTATCTGGCTGCGGTGCTTTTGACCTTGTTCACTTGCCACTCCCTCCTGCCCCTTTCTTGCTTCATTGAACACCCACCCTGGCCAGCTCCAGCTGGGGCTGTGGGGGTGGAAACCACAGCCACACTTTGCAGGGTAGGGCAGTTCTCCTGTCCCTGGAACTGGGTGAGCCCTGCAGGAGCAGGTCTGTGCTTGTGCTTGTCTGCTGCTGGATTTGGAGCTGGTCTCTGGTCTTGTTTTCTTGGTGAGAATTGAGAGGGCTGGGTTCCCTCTATTACCTTGATAATATCCTTCCCCTTCAGGATCTGCCTCAAAAATGGATGAGAATGGGAGTTAGAGGGAGTCCCTCAGGGACTTGGATACTAGCTGGAAATGTCCAGGCCCTTGGGTGCAGTGCTACCTTCATCGGAGGACTTGAGAAGTCACCTGGATGTGTGACATTAAACTGTCTGCTCTCCAATTTGGTCTCCCACACAGTGAACAGAGTTTGCCAGGGGCCCAGAGACTGAAGCCAGTGGCCTCTTTGAGGTGTGCAAGGGTACATTCTCTGTCCTTTGTTGGGTGTGGACTTCATGGTCCTAGAGTAATCGGGCTATCCTGGGCTTCTTGTCCCCATGTCCAGGCATAACTCAGCATGACTTTGGCACAGAGACCCTAGATTACTTGTGTTTATTGAGTCAGTAGTTGTTCAGTTCATTCATTTGTTCGATTTATTCATTTATGCATTGCCACACTGTTTGAGTCTACTTTTCATTAGAAAAAAAATCACTTGGCTCAGCGCCTGTGGCTCAAGTGGCTAAGGCGCCAGCCACATACACCTAAGGTGGCGGGTTCGAATCCAGCCTGGGCCTGCCAAACAACAATGATGGCTGCAAGCAAAAAATAGCCGGGCGTTTTGGCGGGCACCTGTGGTCCCAGCTACTTGGGAGGCAGAGGTAAGAGACTCCTACTTGAGCCCAGGCGTTGGAGGTTGCTGTGAGCTGTGATGCCACAACACTCTAGCTGGGGGGACAGCTTGAGGCTCTGTCTCAAAAAAAAAAAAAGAAAGAAATCACTTAAACCCCTCACCTTCAACCTTTCAAAGGCTTCCCATTGCATTTAGAACAAATTACCTCCTTTTATTTTAACTGTGGTGAGCAAAGCTCTGCATTTGACTCCCACCGACCTGCAGGGGTTATCTTGGTCTCATCACCAGTTCCCTTCTCCTTGCCTTCTGTGTCCCAGAACTCTGGTCTCTATCAGTGCCTTTAATGTTCCTCAGGGACTTTGCACTTGCTGTTCCCCCTGCCTGGAGTACCCTGCTGTGTTAGCTTCTTCCCAGGTCATGGAGGACCCCCGATGGCCCTGGTCAAAGCGTCCTCTAGCCCCACTGGTCACCTCCATCACATCACTCTGTTTCCACAAGCAGGCCACTGGGGAGTAGTTTATAGGTTTGTTACCACTTCCCTGTCTGTCTTTCTGACTAAGCTGAAAGTTCCGTGTGGTGGCAGAACCTTGTCTGTCTTCCCAATGTCTAGAACAATGTTTGCCAGTTAAGAGGTGTTCGCTATATTTTGTAGTTGAATGTGGACATTGATCTGGATATATTTTAATTGGTAAGACTATTGCTATGTGGCCTGCTGTTACATATGTTTGTACCTTCCCAGCCGTAGGAAAATCCTGGGGGATGGTGAGAATGAAGCCTGGGTGAGAGATTCTGTTCTGTCTGTGAAGCTGTGGGCTCCCTAGGCACAGGGACATTGTCTACTTGGTGGACAGAATGGGGAGGGCCTGACTGCCTCAGGATGATTCTAAGCAGGAACCCATAGGACTCTTTGAATCACATTGTTTGTGCTTAGAGGAGATCTCTGCAGCTGTTTTTTTTTTTTTTTTGTTTTGTTTTTTTGAGACAGAGCCTCAAGCTATCCCCCTGGGTAGAGTGCTCTGGCATCACAGCTCACAGTAACCTCCAACTCCTGGACTCAAGTGAGTCTCCTGCCTCAGCCTCCCAAGTAGCTGGACTACAGGCGCCCGCCACAACGCCTGGCTATTTTTTTTTTTTGGTTGCAGCCATCATTGTTGTTTGGCGGTCCCGGGCTGGATTCCAACCCGCCACCTTAGGTGTATGTGGCTGGCGCCTTAGCCACTTAAGCCACAGGCACCGAGCCTGCAGCTGTTTTAAGTAGGGGGTGCCTCTTCCCTTTATGGAAGAGCAGTGCAAATGAGTTTTTCTTCACGGAGCAGGAATGGGATGGGCAGGGCTTCCTGTGCTAGTGGGAATGCTCCTGGGTGCCATGGAAGAGGAGGGGCTTCTCAGAGCACAGTGGGAGTGGAGCAGTTGCTGAGGGCAAGGCACGCCCAGGTAGGCAGCCATCAGCAGGAAGAGACCTGAGACTGGTTTTAAGGAAAGTCACTTGGAAGCACACCCCTATCATTTCCAGGGACCACTCCCTGGTACACTGGGGTGGGAGCGTGAGGGCTCTTCCTGCCCTCAGCCCTCAGCAACCCTCTGACTTACTCGCTGCTGCTCCCCTGAGTCCTGGCTCTGCCCAGTGAGCACTGGCAGTGTGTCAGCTGAAGGCTGCGCGGTGGGAGAAGACCCCTTCCCTGCCCTCAGAGAGTTGGCAGTCTGCCTGGTGGCAGAAGAGGAGCATGGCAGGAAGCCAGCGAACAGCTTCCCACGCAGCTCTGCCTGCTCCCACTGGTCACTGACCCTGTCACCCACCAGCCATTGATGGGGGCTTCCCTGGGTCCCTCTTGGAGTTCTAATTTATTGCAACAGGAAACAGACCCCAGTCACATAAATAAATACACAGTAAGATCGCAGCAAGTGGTCGTGAGTTCAATAAACAGGGGGCCCTCGTGGAGGAAACCAGAAGAAACCTATACTCACTGAGGAAAGAACTCAGATTTTGAAGGATGAGAAGGAGCCGGTAATGGAGAGAGTTAGAGGGGGAGCATTCCAGACAGGGCCCCAGTGAGCACAGACTCTGGGAAGGGAATGAGCTCGGAGTGTGTGCAGAGCGGCAGGAGATGTTCCTGGGTACACCCTGTACGTTTACATGCCGTATATACCAGGGAAGGCTTCAGGGGTGAGGTGCACACAACTTTGGGCAGACACAGTGTACCCACATAACACGAATGGGAATACCACGTGCCCAGGGCTGTGCTCGGGTCACACACAGCATCTTAGTCCTCACACCGGACTCCACAGTGGCAGCTCAGGCAGGGGAAGTCAATTGGCAAAGGTCCCCCAGCAAGGCAGTGGTGGAATCAGGGTGTGAACCTAAGTCTGACTCAAGAGGCCAAGTGCATAATCACTAAATGGTTCTGTCTCCCAGTAGATGGGGGAGCCTTATGAACTGACACACACCTGCTGGATGGAACAGGACAGAGGGGGAAACCAGAGAAAATTGTAGTCATTCACTTGGGATGTTGGTGGGGATCATGTAGAGAGCTGTAACGGACCATTATATGAATGAGAAGTCATCATTAAAGGCCCCCCCCCCCCCCAGCCCCTCAGGAGCACTGTTTTGGATGAGCAGGTCTGGGGAGAGCTGTCTCAGCCGCCTAGAGATGGAAAGCAACGCCACCTGTTGGTTAAAAAGGCCGCGGTTGTACAGAAACCTTGGAGAGAGGTGGATCCGTCACTCAAGAAGTGTTTAATAATCACCCATGGGGCGCAGTACCCACTGCACTGGGCTGGGGATTTGCCCCAGAATGGAGAGGGGTGAGCTGGAAGGAAGGCCAGGCTGTGCGTCCTTCCTTTCTTGTGGATGACAAAGGATCTCAGAAAACTCAAGGGGGAGCATGGAAGAAGCGGGAGCTCTGGTTTGGCTTGAGAATCTCAGAAAGGCGTCTTGAAAGAGGTAAAACCTGGGCAAGCAAGAACTTGTGGCGCCTGTGGCTCGGTGGGTAGGGCGCCAGTCACATATACTGAGGGTGGCAGGTTCAAGCCTGGCCCTGGCCAAACTGCAACAACAACAACAAAAATAGCCAGGCATTGTGCCGGGTGCCTGTAGCCCCAGCTACTCAGGAGACTGAGGCAAGAGAATTGCCTAAGCCCAGGAGTTGGAGGTTGCTGTGAGCTGTGACACCATGGTACTCTACCAAGGGCAATAAAGTGAGACTCTGTCTCTAAAAAAAAAAAAAGAAAGAAAAAGAAAAGCAAAATGGAATTACTGTGCACTCGTGAGATGATGCATGTATGGGTTATTCACTGCAGTATTATTTGAAATACAGAGGGTGGAAATGACCATGTGCCCATCAATAGAGGTGTGGTAGAATAAATATATTACATCCATATAAAAGGATGCTGTGTAGATGTAAAAACATAATGAGCAAGCTCTTCATGCACGGGCATGGAAATTCCCCAAGGTATATGGAAAGAGCAACAAAACTGCTACAGCAAGGCCCAAGGTGGAGAATGATGTGGCTAGTACGCCAGCGGTGGTGTGAAACCGAGAGAGGAGAGAGATCTTCATCCTGGCTTGTGTAAGTGTAAGGAGACCTGGAACACGTACCAGGAACTGTCAACAGGGCAGCTGCCTGAGTGAGTGGGCGGGGGGCTGTCAGGAAGGGGAAGGAGACCATTTATCTCATCACTCAATGAAAGTGTGTGTGTATTCCACATTCAAGTCAGTGGTTTTAAAAAGAAAACTACAAACAAAACTAAAACGGAGTTCTGATCCCATTGCAGCTCGGCACTGACTTTTCCTCCCAGGGTTTTTGCTGCTCTGGGTCTGTGAGGGCTGAGAAGCCCTCCTGGGCCAGGTGTGACCCAGAGTTCTGGAATCTGAGGGCTGGAAGAGACTTTTCATGGGGAGATTATCTACTGAATAGGAAAACCCTGTCAACCTTGTCTGGGTAAGGTAACTTATTTTTCAAAAGATTATTGTTAGAATTTGTCCGTATTTTCTGATTCCTTGACACTAAGAGTCACAAAAAGTTGCATTCATTAGCTTTTTGTACTTAATAAGTGATGAGTCCAGGTAGCCATTCATTTAGGTGGTCTTAGTTATTTACTGAGCTCCTACCGGGGATTGGATGTTGGGCTGAGCCCTGGACATGTTCCAGAGAAGCCTTGGCCCCAGGTTCTGCCATTGGGAGGCTTACAGTCTTGGGTACATGACCGGTGCCTGGTGGTAGAGTGTGTGTGGGGGGGTGGGCGGGGTGGGTGCATGGAGGGAGGCACCCACGTCTGCCTGGCAGAACCAAGAAGGCTCTGGGGCATTTTAAGGGAGACTGAGCGTGAGGGGACAGCAGATGCTCCTCCCCTAGCACACAGGGCCAACAGGAGATGGCTCAGTTTGTTTTTCACTGTTCAGAATAAGCATGGTATCGTCCAACACTCTATGCTGACTTAAAAAAGAAAGACAAGCCTTCTGTTCATTTCTTTTAGTTTTCAGTATAATCATTGGAGAAGCCATTTTCTCTAAACCGTAGTCACAAAGAGGTGGTCATTGCTCCTGTTTCATAGTGGGGAGGTTACAGTGTAGCTGGGGAGGTCCCCTGGTCTTCCTGTCATGCGCTGCCTGCAGCCTCTGCCTCTGTTTACAGGAGCAGCTACTGTACACTGCACTGTGGGTGCAGAGAGTGGGGTGGAGACCACAGCCTTGCTTCCTGTGGGACTCAGATTCCTGTCATTACATGGGGGAAGGCAAGGGGAGCCTCCTGGGCTCTGCCACCCCTGTTCAATGCCTCACAACCAGACCGAGTATACCCATTTGTGAAATAAGAGGGTGGAGCAAGCTGACCTGCTGGGGGCTTCCCTGACTCAGCCCCTACAACCTTGACACTGAACACGTAGCTTACATTTCCAAGGGATGGGGTTCAGTGATATTCCAGTGGCCACGATCACCCTCTCTCTGTTACAGCACATGTGATCTTCCTCTGAGCCTCCACAAGAGATAGAATGGCTCCATGGGAAGAATATAATAAGGGAGCTGGGGACAGATATGGGTCTAGGCTGTGACTCTTTTCTTTTGGGCCTCAGTCTCTTCATCTGAATCAGTAAGAGGTGCATAGACAAGGCCCTTTTCAGCCCTGCCTTGTTCCGCAACGGCAGGGGTAGAGCCGGGTCCCCTAGCCCAGCACCCCCTAGCCAGCCTCTCTCCCCTCAGCCTCCCAATGGGCTTGCTGAAGCAGCTCCTGGGAAGGACCAGGACTCGGTATGTTTTTGAGCTCTCTGCCTTATACTCAGTAAGTGCTCCGTGAAGGAGAGCTATAGGCTGGCTGGAGTGGCAGCGGGCAGGAGAATCATTCAGGGAGGGACTAAGATTTAAATTTTAACTTATCTCCAAGGAGTTTATAAGTAAAAATAACAGGCTGGAATGAAGCCAGGTATCACATAACTCTGAATTTGTCTCTGTTTCTAGACCACATCATATTGAACCTGCTTGAACCCGCCAGCCCCCGTGTATGTGGCCGGTGCCCTACCCACTGAGCTCCAGGCGCCAAGCCCCATTTCCTTAGTTTTTAATGGCTTTTCTGTTCCCAGATCCTACCAGGATAGCCTGTTGCATTTAGTCATCTTTGCTGTGGCAATTTTCAGACTTTCCCCATTTTTGATGACTTTGAGATTTGAGTATCTAGTCAGATACTTTGTAGAATGCCCTAAATGGGCATTTTAAATGATAATTATTTTTTTTTTTTTTTGCCGTTTTTGGCCAGGGCTGGGTTTGAACCCGCCACCTCTGGCATATGGGGCTGGCACGCACCCTACTCCTTTGAGCCACAGGCACCGCCCAATGATAATATGTTCTGTTAAAATGTCCTACAAAATGGCTAGACCAATGTCACCTTTGGATCTCAAGATTCTCTAGCAAGGCTTAGTCTGGAGTCACTGGAGTAATAAAGGCGAGTCTGGAGTAATGTTTTTTCTAGAGAAATTGGTCAGAGGTCATTTATTTCCGTACCCATTCAGGTGAAGCAAATGAAAGCATCTTCAGTTTTGGGAGGAACCTTTCCCACCTCAACCTCACAGCCTAATCTACAGGCTCTTAGTTCTTCTCATTAGCTGAGTCAGTGGGGTGTGGAGAGGAGCAGGTGTGCAGGATGTCAAGGCAAAAAGGACTCAGCTGGAGTCCGGCAGCTTTGCCACCTGCTGGCTTTGTGGTTCTTTAGAGCCTCTGAGCTTTAGCTTCCCCATCTGCAAAATGGGGATAAGCATTTCTCCTGCCTGGAAAGATGGAGGATTTGAAGAAATAGTGGGCTACCCATCTCAGGCAGGGCCCAGCACATATTAGCCATTCTAGAAATGATAGCTTTGACCGTGATGATGATGATGATGGTGATGATTGGCCTAGAGAAGAATTCCAGGCCCAGAAAAGTCAAGAGGTCTTTGCCTTAAAAAGCTGCTTATTTGTCATTCAGCTGAAAACAGTCCATATCCTACCTAGACTGGATATCTGGAGAATGGAGGCATCTAAGCCTGCCTTTGGCTTTTCTTTTGGGATAAATATCCTCTTTTAGACAAGCACATGAAGCTCACTTCATTGAGTGGCTTCTTGAGAAATCTTGCCTTGCACCCTATTTTTGAGGAAAGCAGTTGGGGCTTGTTTGTGAAACCGGATTGCATCAAATTCTTTGATTTTCAGGAAGTTGAATTTTAAAAAATCTATATATTTCTGAGTGCACTGGGCTTTTTCAAAAATGATTTTGAGGTTCTGAAAACCAAGCTGATTCCACTAGAATGGGGTAGAAAGTGGGAATTGTTTGACTACTCATGAAAATCTCCCACCAGCAGTTTTTGAACTTGAGGGAACAACGTTGCAATGTGGAGAAAGGGGATCCAACGTTTTTTTCCGGGGATTAAAAGTGAGTCGGAAATTGCCAGGACTTGGGAGAAAAAGGCTCTTGTTGCGTTCCCCTTTGAATAACCCGGGCCCTTTCTCTCGGAGTGCTAAGTGTTACAACACAGCATCCTCACTGCCTAGAAACCTAACAAAGACTGGCTTGGTGGCTGCTTTGACGTTTCGGTTCTATGTAGAATTTTAACCATGAAAAGATACAAAGATTGGATTCTTCAGAGTCCTTAAATGAACACCACAAAGGGGGACAATTAGTGGGGCGCAGGGCTGCTGTCTCCTATCAGCTGTGCTGCTGCTGTTTGGAACTTTGGGCCGAGGGAAGAGCGTGGGGTACTCAACTCCAGCCCCTCTGACTCTAGTGTTCAGACATATACCACAGACTCAACCCTCCAGGCATGGAGCATGCTAGGTACCAGAGAGGCCCCTGCTATAGTGGAGAGAGAACAGCTCTTTATTTAGTTTTGTGCCATGTAATTGTTGGCTGTCCTAATCTGTGAAATGGGATAATAATGCCATGGGATTGAAGGCCCATTATTAGGATGAGGTAAGATGATCATGGATAGCACTGGCATAGAGTATGGGGCAATAATGGTAGCCATTTAGATCATGTTGTCATTCTCCCCCCAACTTACACCACAGATATGCTTCTCCCGCCCTCCACCCCTGCCCACCCTACCCAGACCATCCCCAGCTTCCTAGCTCCTATTCTGACTAAGCAGGTCTCTATGGTTTTACCTGTTCATCTGCTTCTTACACACGTGGAAAAGGGGCTGTGCCCCTGACCTGGAGCAACTTCTCAATCTTCCTTAGAAATAGAGAAGGACTGTGACATGTCCCCAGATCCCCACTCAGGTATTATTGCAAAGGTAAATACAGAAGCCAAGTAGCTAGCACATGGCCAGGTCCCTAGAAGGTGCTGAATAAAAGCTCCCTCCTTCACCTCTGCGTGGGACACCAGCTGGAAAGGACATCTGGACAGTCAAAGCAGCTCCCAGAAAGGCGTGCGCTGCCCCTCTGTGTAACTCAGGAGGCTCTCTCGGCACCTCCCCTGGTCCATAGGGTGCAGCAGAGTGGGCACGGGTGTGGACTTTGGACTCACACCACTGGGTTCAAATTCCCGTCTTCCACCTTCACCAAAAAGTTATCAACTCTTCTAAGCCTTGGATTGCTCACCTATAACAGGGCTTATAAAAAAGTACCTAACATTTAAATGGCCCAGGGATTAAATGACAGGAAGCACATGAAACAAGCCACGATAAAAACTTAGTAAATTATTATTGGTGTTCAACAAATGTTTGAATAAAATTTTTATAGTTTGCACATGAATAGTTTCACTAGATCTATTTATATATAATAAAATTGATCTTCCATAATATACTAAATTATATCCCAACCAGTTCTTTATTTTTACTTATTTTATAGTAAATAATGCTGCTGTGAACATCTCCATGCTAATATTAATTTCCTTGACTGAGATTTTCCCCATAGGATAAATTCCTAGAAATAGGATTGTTAGCTTAAGGGGCTTATTCAACAATTCCTGAAGGTATTTTCATATTGCCACACAGGCTTCAGAGAAATATCTGACAACATAAAACAGAAATGCCACTTGGTAATATTCTTCCTAATAGAAAGGGTTCTGTTCTGCTCAGCAATCACTTCTTTTTGACCTTTGTGATGGGGAGGCTTTTTCCATGCTAGCTTTTAATTTTAATCTATTAGGTTGGACTCCATGGCTCTAACCCTTATTACATTGTAATTGTTCCAATTTTGAATTCCCTGGGGCTGTTATCTTTCGTTACTTATTTTAAAAGCCTTATTAATTATAAAGTTAACATAATTATAAAGTTATTTGTTAATATTTTCTGCAACTGGATCTTACTCTCTTTTCCTTTTTTATCTTTATAAATTGCAAGTGTTAGAGATTTGAGTCTGACGGAGGCAATAGCAGAATGAGTTGGCTCTCAGACAGAGCTGGATCCAGGAGTTAACCCACAAAGTCTTGGTCCTGTCACTTCACTGCTCTGTTCTGATTCCTTCTGTGTGTTGGCTTTGGTCTCAGGCAGGTTTTCTTCACAAGGTCCCAAGGAAACCCTCTGATTCTTCAAGTCCAAGCCCTCATAGCTTGGCCAAGATGAAATGGCCTGTTTTTCCAACTTTCACTGGGTAAATCTTGTGAAGTCTCTGATTAGCTTTCTTGTGTCATGTGTCCATATCTTAGCCAATCAATGTGCTAGGGTGATGCTCCAATTGGCTAGTCCCGTGTGGGTGGGCGTCACGACCTACAGTCCCGCACCATGGGCCCACCCCCTTTATAGAACCACCTGAGGAGGGTGAGGTGCGGGGAAAGGCAGTCCCCAATTGAAGGCAGATGCTGGGATGCTGGTACCGAAAAAGAGGGCAAATTACTAGGCTTCTCTGGGCTTCTGATCTCTTCTGTGAAATGGAGGTTACAGCAGTGCCTGTTTCCCAGAGCCACTGTGCTTAACAACATCCAACAGTGTCCTAGTCGCTGTGCCTGGCACCGAGTAAGTTTCAAGGAATGTTGACTTTGAGGACAGACACAATTATAATGCTAGGATTATATAAAACTAATTAATATAAAGGCGCTTAAGGTGCACCTATTGAAACGGGAATATTACCAGATGGCCTTTCAAATATCTTCCCATAAGTGTTTGAAAATCCTTCGTCCTCCCCATGCACTGGTGCCTGGTACAAGGCAAGCGCTTCTTGCCCTCTTCCGGTTTTGTCTTTTTGAGATGGAGTCTCAAGCTGTCACCCTGGGTAGAGGGCTGTGGTGTCACAGCTCACAGCAACCTCCAGCTCTTGGGCTTAAGCGATTGTCTTGCCTCAGCCTCCCAAGTAGCTGAGACTACAGGCGCTTGCCACAATGCCCAGCTGTAATTTATTGTAATTGTCGTTGTTTGGCGGGCCGGACTGGATTTGAACCTGCCAGCTCTGGTGTATGTGGCTTATGCCCTAGTGGCTTGAGCTACAGGCGCCGAGCCCATTTTTACCTTTTTTGTCTTCAGGTGCCTCCTGATCTCTGCTCTGTGGCTACTTTTCTACTCACCTGAATTTTTCAGCAGCTACCACTTAACCAGCCCTCCAATTGTGGGGAAATAAGAGCAACTGTGAATCTCTGGGACTTTAACACGCCCTCCTAGAAGCGCTTGCCCACTCAGCTGGCTACAGGAATGCGCTGAATCCTCTCCGGGTCTGAGGAGGTGAGCTGTCCACTACCCCTTTGACCTTCGAGAGAAGATTGCCAGCCTTGAGCATGATGTGTTGTATCCCCATGGGTTGGATGCAGGGCAGCCCCAGTGACTCAGTTGCACTCACAGTGCAGCACGATCTAAGATCTAAAATGATCTTGCTTTGCTTCATGTTTTAACATCTCTGAAGTCAAAGCGTGCCTTCTAATAAATGTGTATATTTTAGGTAGTGGATTACCAGCCCTCCCCTTCTCCATCCCACTTCCATCTCATTGCTGCTGCTTACCAGTGGTATCAAGACATTGAGAAATAATGCACATGCTATGTCTTAGGGGCGGTGCTAAGGAACTGTGTGCGTGATTGGGTCTAGTCCTTCTAACTACCATCTTTATGAGATATGTTCTATTATTATCCCCATTTAACCACTAGAGAAACTGAGTTTCTAAGCAGGCCTGTGATTTGACCAAAGTTGCTTGGTTTGTCAGTATCAAGTTAACTGAGAGTCAAACGCAGGTAGCTCTGTCTGATTTCAGACTTTTGCTTTTATCCGATTCATCATACAGTTTCCTTATGGGTTCCGATGGATAGATTTTGCAGGGAGGAAGCATTCTACTGTGGTCTTTCATGGTCAATCACCCATATGAAAGGGGGGAAGCCCCCTTGTTCCCTGTTGCTTTCTCCCAGGGGCGCCAACGCGCACGCCAAGAAACATGCAAGTTGTAAAGTGGCCACAAGATGGCGCCTTCGGCCTGTCTCTTAAATGTGAGCTCAGGGCGCCGAGGACTTCCTTTTCCTGCTCTAAGAACCCACAGAGCGACTTGATGGTTTTCAGAATTGCAGCCTTGCAGTCTGTGGGAAAAGGAAGAAACAGGCTCATCAGAGGTGGCTTGGGAGGGTGACCTGGGAGGCAAAGGGTCTGGACGCTGTCACCTGGAACGGCTGAGAGGACCGAGGGTTAGTCTGGAAAAAGTTAGATATGTCCCAGGATGGCCTCTGCTCCTGAAGAAGGCGTTTGGCTACCTCTGTGTGGCTTGGGGGAGGGAACCCAGAAGTGTATTTTTGTGTCCTCCTGATTAACGCTTGTTAGCACTTGGACTTTTCCAATTGCAGAGGGCTTTATGAGTCGTTAGTCTTCTGTTACTTTAAGTATTCAAGCTGCCTGCAGGTGCCCTACCGGGATGGTCTAAGGCAGGAGTTACCCAGGGTCTAAGGAACCATGGGATAACTAAAGGGGAGTCCAAGAATCTCCTGAAATTGTTTGAAAAATATTGTATTTTTTTTTCATGGAAAAGGAATGATAGTATCCATCAGGTTTTGAGAGAGTCTGGAGTTCAAAAGCAGTTAAAAAAAATTCACAACTTCAAAGAAATTTTTCTGTTATATAGAAGTTGGGACTAGAAGCCAAGGTATTTCTCCCCAGGTTTAAGATTCTTTAGATTGTGAAATATGTTCTTGTGAGTAACAGGAATTTATTGGTAACTATCATTTACTGTGTGCTTATTATGTGTTACGCAAAATTGTACACATTGTGCTTACATTACCTTATTTAGTGTCTCCAAAGAGTCTTTGAGATTAAACGCCATTATTATTCCTATTTTACAGGGATGAAACTAAGGCATGGAATTTTGCCCAAGGACAGGCCTTTTTATGCCTAATAAATATAATACTAATCCAGGTCAGTCAGCATAGGTTATAAAACTATAGCTTCTCTCGGAAATCTTGAAGGCAGGATAATAATAATAATTAGCAACTGTCATTTATTATTGGCTGCTTACTGTCTGCATTGAGACATTTATGTCATTTATTATTCACTAAAGCTGTAAAGTTGGGACAGTGGGAAATGAAGTAACTTGCCCATGGTCTCTGGACTTTGAAGGAGAGGAGCCAGGAAAGCTCTGCAGACACCTGGGGGTAGGACAGTGAGCCTGGGGGCCTGGGCCCCTTCTGGGTATCTATTCTTGTGAGGAGCATTTGAATTGACCTCTGGGGAAGTGCAGAAACCCTCTTAGCATTTGGGGTGAGGTGGCATCCAGGGCAGACAGTAGGATGCTGGCCCAAGGAGAGGTAAAAAGAGTCAGAGAGCCTGCAGGGCTTGGGTGCCACTCCAGAGCTGCACTGAGCCTGCAGTGGCTCAGAGCGGCTATGGCACCAGCAAGGTCCCCTGGCCTGTGTTTTGGGTTGCTTCCCTCTCTCCCACACCGGCTCTTTTCAGCCTCAGGGAAAGGAGCAAGTGAGCACCTTACTGTGGTCAGGTGAGACGGGGGAGGGAGCTGTGCCTGTGTGTCCCCGTGGATCCCCAGCTCCCAGTGTGCCCCCCTTGAATTGGAATAGCATGTCAAAGGCCCATATCCCATTACACTCCTCTGAAGTGGCTAATCCCCCACCTAAAGCACATGCCAACCAAATTGTCAAAGAAAGGTTTTCCTCCATCCTCTTGGAAGCACAGCTGCCTAGCTGACTTTTGTTCTCCTGAAACCAGAACCTGATACTTTAATTGTCTAGAGTGTCTTGAGCCGACAGACACATGGAGAGGGGTATAGTTTTATTGGTTTGGGTCTTCACCCAACAGGTGGGTCTCCAATGAGCCCTGCACCTTCTAGTGAATGACCCACTGGCATCAGACCCAATCCTTGTCTGGCAGGGAAGGCAGGGCAGGATGGAACAGGGAAAACCAGGGGCTAGCCATAGAGCAGGTACTCTGTGGGGTTGAAGAGTTACCATTGCGCATTAGGAATAGGTCATCCCAAGGAACAAAAATCTTTTCATCATAAAGACATTTGCATTAGATTGTTTATCATAGTTCAATTTACAATCTCCAAGATGTGGAATCAACCCAAGAACGGATTAAAAAACTGTGGTACATGTCTACCATGGAATACTATTCAGCCATAAAAAGATGAAGACTTTACATCTTTTGTATTAACCTGGATAGAGTTGGAGCACATTCTCTTTTGTAAAGTATCACAAGAATGGAAAAACAATACTAATACATCTTCAGTACTAATATGAAGCCAGCTGATGAACTAATACACACCCACACTAGAGAAAAACCCAGTTTAATTCAAATTGGGGGGAGGAGGAAGGGGGATTGTGCTCTCACCTAATGGGCACAATGTAAGGGTATATGTTACACCTCCTGGGTGAGGAGCACAAATACAACAGGGCCCTTACCTAATAAATGCGAACATTATAACTTGTTTGAGCCCGCATACTAATCTGAAAAAAAAAAAAAGGAATAGGTCATCCTAAGAGTGAAGGCGACTAATCATTCCCTAGACATTGCACAATCTCACACCCTGTGTACTTTCTGTTAGGCCCTGTAAGTGGGGTGACCCTGTAACATACCAACCGTACTAGGGCTCTTTTCAGAGTGAAAGGGAACACTCCTCATGATTATACTGGAACAGCTATCATAAACTGGGACTGTCCCAAGCAAACCAGGATATGTGGTCATCTTACCTAGGCATGTCCAATCAAAGAGGTTAACACTGCCCATGGCCACTTGGCTACTGGGTGACCTCAGATGAGTCACTTAGCATCTGTAAGCCTTAAATTCTTCATCAGTAAAATAAGACTAATAGTGGAGTTTGTTGAGAAAATTGTGGTTGTTGCTATTGTGTTTATTTTTCCTGGGTCCACCTTTTATTTGGTCAAGAGACATGTGAGTTACATATGCTTCAAGAGGCCCTGGGCTCAAAACTAGCATGAGTTAAATACAACTCACATGGCAGTTAATTTGTTAAACTTTGATTCCCTCAAAATATGTGAAATCATAGGGTTGGTATCTCAGCAGCTGTAAAGGAACTGAAGGATATGCTTTCGCTCATCATTTTCTTGGCTTATAACACTTTTTTGGCTGTACCAGTGCAAATGCATAATTCAGCCTGCCTTTGCAGGCCTCTATTTCAGGGGAAAAGCTTTTGTAATTTAGAAATGATTCTTGTTCTAGGCCTGCCTTTATAGAACAATGGGTTGAAAGAAAGAGCCTGTTGCTTCACCTTCCCATTTGCCCTGGGGAATAACTTTGAATATTAGATGAGTCTCATCTGCATCTAATTAGACATGCCTCACACTCATCCTGGAATATCAATTCTGTCCTCATTGTGAAAAGTGGATTATTTTAAATCTAATTTGAATTAATTTTTTACCTAACAGCTTGATGTTTTCAACTTGTTTCTAATGAAAACGTTGAGTTGAATTTGATGACATCATAGTCACTTTGCTTATTTGGTTTATTTGGTGCTAGGTGGACAGCTTCCTGGCTGCTTCTACTCAAGCAGAATTTGTGTCTGCTGGGTGTGAACTGCTTCCCAGTTCCAGGGCTCCCTGTCTGGGATCCAGGAGGAAACCTGGAGTTGCATGAAATTTCTACAGTCTTTCTCTGCCTTTAAAATGAAAGCAGGACACCAGCTCAAGAAACCAGGGCTGACTGTCTGTGTGGCGCACCAAACTGGAGGATTGATCTCTTCTCAGTGAACTGGAGGTAAGCCCAGAGTTAGGCCCTGGCAGCTCCAGCTTGAAAGCACAGTGGGGTGTCCTGGGGGCTGGGGTGGATGGGAGCTGTAAGACAATGCCTACTTCAGGGAGCAAAAAGCCTGCTGGGAGCCAGATATACCTGGTTTTGAACCCTGTCTCTACCACCTGCCAGCTGTGTGAATATGGATATCGTATTTGCCTCTCTGAGCTTCAGTTTCTCATCTGTAAAATGACAGAAACCCCCCTGCTGTGGCAGTTACCAGGATTCAACAAGATAAGGCTCCCAGCGCAAGACCTGGCTGGCAAATATCTAGTCACTGCTGTCACTGATCTCATGCCCTTCCTGGGACCTTGGAGAGCCCCTGACCCAGGTGTACAGGCTCTTTGCCGCCCCCTGGTGGCGAGACTCAGCGCGGTATAATAGAGAGGAAGTTGGGAGAGGGTACCTTGAAAGCAAGAAAAAAAGCTTAGGGTTTTCTTGGTGTCCTCCAAGGCTATCCATTTAACTTTTGTTGCTCTAATCTCTGTGGAGCTTCTTTGCTTCCCTTGTAGACTGCGTTTCTGGAGGCGCCATCTCCAGCATCTAATGGATGACCTCCAAGGCAATCCATTTAACTTTTCAAAAACAGAAGGAGTGGAAAACATGCCATGAGGTCTGCTCTAAAGGCACCTCAGTGTCTTCCTTGAGTGAGAAGTCGAACAGGAGAGGCTGTGTAGACCTCCTTGCCCATGAGGCTGGGGAGACCCCAGCCCCAGTTTCTGGTGGGACAGGCAGGTGGTGGTGACAGAGGAGGGAAAAGGAGCCGGAGGAAATGGCAGTGGAGGCTGGGGCTGGTCTGGTCTCCCTGGACGTCCACCTGGGGCATGGCTGGTGTTCCCACTTCTCTACCCGTGGCTCTGCCTTATATGGGGTGTCTCATAGTGCATGGTCACACAAAGGGCCACGGGCCGTGACAGAGCCAGGGTGGAATCAGTGCTGTTTTGCATTGACTGAAGCAACTTGCAACGTGCCTTGAACCCTCCCAGGACTGACAGAGGTCTTGATCAGAAGACTCTTCCCCTGAGCCTGGGTAAGGTGTCCCTTGGGGTTCCCCAAGAGCCTGCTGTGTGTTTCTCCAGATATTAGACCAATACACAATTTCAGGCAGCTTCTTTGCTTCCCTTGTAGACTGCATTTCTGGAGGCGCCATCTCCAGCTTCCAGTGCAGTGTGTGATGTGTGGCCCACGGCCAGTGGTTAATAGTGACACAGTGGCTGGTTGAACGACTGAATGGACTCTGCTCTTGAGGAGAGGGGGCCACACCTGACCAAACCTCTATGCCTGGTGGTGCTCAGCAGAGCTTCGCCCATAGTGGTGGCTACGGAATGAGTGAAGAAAGCATGCTCCCGGGGGCTCCCTAAGATCCTAATACTGTACTAACTGATTCATTAACTAATTGATTATGTTTGAGGAACTTTATAAATACTATCATAGATTCTGAGAGGTTTTTACTGAGAAGGGTAAGACACAGTCCCTGGCTTCTAAGAACATATCCTGTCAGATGTTCAAGTTAAAATCCAACTTAAAACGGTTAAATTGTACTGCAAGTTCTGTAATAATTGAGGGCTGAAGGGACTCATCCAGATGGGTATTGGAGCTGAGCTGGAGGTAGGGCTGCCTTCAAGGACTTGCCACATGTGAGTAACGCAGGGTGTGTCTGGAGAGGGCACCACACCATGCTTGGCTTTTTTTTTATTTTGTTAAATCATAGCTGTGTATATTAATGCAATCATGGGGTCTGCTATTGTCATCTTACGATTCATTTTCTTTTCTTTCTTTTTTTTTTTTAACCTATCACACCATAGGAGACATCTTGTAATTCTTAATAATTTTTGAACAGGGAGCCCCAAATCTATTTTTTGTTTCAGTCCCCACAAACTATTCAGCCAGTTCTGAAGCAAGGTTGGGGGTGACCAGGAGAAGCTCCATGTGGAGGGGCCCCAGGGAGGTGGAGGAGATGAGCGGCTAGGCCAGGCTGGAGCTCTCTGAGGTCATGGACATTTGGTGGCAGGCCCTCTGCAGCAGGCGGCCTACCCAGGATATACCTGTGGGAAGTTGGGGGCAGTGGAATTGGGATCTAATGCAGGCCTGCCTGTGAAGACTGGTGGTTCCAGATGGAGGTGGGGCCCAGCCTGTGGGTGGGCTGGGTCTCCCCTGTGTGCAGAGGAGTAAGCTCGTGCCAACCCTGGGCAGCCCTTGAGAGCTGCAACTGTAGGTTTCACTTAGAAAGGCCACCTGGCTTCAATTTGTGCCCTACAATCACTGTTCTTTCTGAAATGTGGCAGGTGGACACTTCATAGGGCTACTGGGAAGCCCAGAAGAGAAAAAAATGGGAAATGACCCTGCAATCTCAGAAAAGGGGATTCTTCCCTGGGGCCTGGCACAGTTGTCCCAGTTATTAATAATCCAGTCTGTGACGTGGGAGGTCAGGGAAGAGAGGGACTATATGGTCCAGCAGAACTGGAGGAGAGTGGGCTGGCACTAGAGCCACAGGCAGGTGGAGGAGAGCCCGAGGGTGCCTCCTCTCAGACAAGGACAAGAAGATTGTGGCGTGTTTAGGGCAAGTGGAAGGTGTGCAGGGAGCTGAAACTCTCACAATACAGGACATCCTGTGCCCAGCTGGCAGCAGGGGCTCTTTTAGCCACTGGTCCTTCCCTTCTGAGCCCACAGTGGTACTGCTTTGGGGCCAGGGAGGTTCAGCATCCCAGAAGTGGGGCTTGGCCACTGCTGTCCCCTGCCCTGGCATGTGCCCTCTCCCTGGAGACTCTCGCACTCTATTCTGATGTCCCTGGGGCTCCCTGTCCAGACTACCTTCTTCCTCTATAACAAAGAAAGGAATGGCAAGATGGACCCCCCACTTTTCCAGCCTCTAGCCCAGCATGGCTTCAGTCTGCCCCCTCCTCCAACCCAGCTGTTAGGCTATTGGAGAGTGTGAGAAATGGTGGCTTTGTGACCTTGGGCAACTCTCTTAACCTCTCTGGTCCTCAGTTTCACCAAGAGGAAATAGGACCATGATAAGAGAGGGTTTGCAGTGGCCCCCTGCGAGGGACATGCCAGGATGGAGTGCACGCTGTGCATCCTGGAGGGTGTGGGCAGTGCTAACCCGTCAGGATACTGTCTGAGGAGGTGCAGGGAGTAAGTGGCTCCCAGCTGCTAGGAGGTAGCAGACAGGGTAGAGGCGTGTCCCCTTGAACAGTGCTGCTGGGTATGAGGGACCCAGAGCAGGGACAGAGAGGCCTGTTTCAGGGCCTAGCTGACTTAGGATATGGTAAGATGCAGGATGGTGGGTAGTTTGTGTGACGTGCACAGTGGCCTAGTCTTGTGAATGTGAGAATGGCTCCCATGTAGTGAGTGCTCCCCGTGCCCTGGTGTCCTTCTTGGTGTTTTACATGGATTGCCTTGCTAGGTCCCCAGAGCGCTGAGGTGTACACTATTGTCATGTCCATTTGACAGAAACAGAGCCTCTGCAGCTCCCAGGTGTGGCTCCAGGGCCCTACAGCCCCCAGCTGGGCACTTCCTGTCTTCCCTGACCCCCCCACCCCCCGCCCAGCCATCTTGGAGCGCTGGCCTGCACTGCACCATGCCTGGCCCATCTGCTGCCTTTCTACATGGGGACCGCAGCAACCTGCTCATTCCCGTCAATCTGCAGCAGGTGTGGGAGTCAGGTAGGACAGGTGCCTCAGCCTGGCTTCCTGTCTTCGGGATGTAATGACAGCTCCACACGTTCCACCGAGGGTGACAGTGGTAACCAGTATGTGGGAAACACACCACTTTTCTTCCCCGATACATTTGTCCCCTGTTTATTCAGGATGTAACGAACATTTGATTATCATCTTAGTTTAATTAAATAGAAAGAAGTCAGTAGCCTAGAATTTTGGTACATTTCAAATATATTTTATTACTTTTCTCTTTGTCTTAGAAAGAATATGAAACCTGCATGCAATGCTAATGGTTTCTGACATGTACATAGCATGTGACACAGCGGCACACGCAGCGAACGCGGAAGGGCAGCGTGTGGAGGGCGTTCTCAGGGGTGTATGTACACAGGAAAGGGCGCGCGGCCATCTGAGCTTTCAGGAGGGGACTGCACAATTTGACATGGAAGACTTAGGGGGGAGTCACAAGTATATTGCTTGATACTGCATGTCCCATTGCGGTGAGGGAAAGAAACATGCTTTGAAGGTTTCCCTTGTCAACAGCAGGCGCGGCTGTTGCTATGAACTGCGCATGTATTCATATATTTTTAAGTTTTCTCCTAAGGTTTTCGCTCAGTGTTGGGAACCTCACATGCTTCCGAAACATTTAATATTGAAGCAGTGAACCTTTCAGAAACCCTCAGGTTGGAGAAAAGACCCCACACCTTCTTTCAGGATCATTTGCCTCGCCATCACAGGATCTTGGAAACATTTCCTAGAGTGTGTAAAAATTAACCAGGGGGGAATGAAGCACATTTTTCTGGCAACCAAACTTGAGTTCCTCAAATAACAGATGCAAAGAGACCGGCTCCTGCTTGCCCGGCTGTAGGGGCCACTGTGGAGTCACACTGAGGCTGTGACTGTCCCACAAGCCCAGGAGAGCCCGTGGCAGCTGTGCCGAGGCGCCAGGACCTCTGAGCGGAAGCTTTCCGAGCTAGGAACAGAGCAGCCCTGCAATGAAATGCCTCCACCAAGCTCGCTGTTCCTCCCAGGCGCTTATAAAGCTCAGATGGATAGTGACGTACGGACAAATACAAAAAAGCATTTTTTTTTTTTTTAAAAAGGAAAGGCAAGAGTTTCCTCCCCTTTTGGTACAAAGCAGCCTGTGATGAAGTCTGGAGCACAAGAGGGATGGTCTCACATCTGGAAGCCTTTCGCACACAGCTATAAAATGTAAAAACTGACCCTTGATAAAAAGTGCTTCGTAACAATATATAATTTGTGTCTTATGCCTGTGAGAAAGGAAGGTTTTTTTTTTTCTTTTTTAAATCTGCAGTGTCCTTTGCTCAAGTCTCCCAACTGGTCTGGAGGTTTCCTATCAGAGATTTTTCACCCTATTCTTCGTAGACCCTGGGAAGAGAAAACACACGTGTGAGTGGCTCAGGACACAAGGCAGCTAATTCACAAGCAGCTGGTGCGAGGGCTTCACCCTCGTGTGCAGGGAGAGCCCCTCTCCCAGGACGCAGGAGACTGGGGGAAGGGGCAGGGACTTCTCTGAGGACGTGAGCACAGGGATCTCAAATGCCCACACAGGCTTGCCTTTGTCCTTTCTGGCCATTTTTCACTCTGCAATCTCATTTTACTCTCAAAGCCCTATGGAGAAAGCCCTCTTTGCACACAAGGAAACGGAGGCACCACAGACTCAGGATGTACCCAATGGCCATGAGCGTTGGTGGAGGGAACGAGAAGCCTTTCCCTGCCGTGGTGGGCTGCTCCTGTATCTTTCTACAGAAAATAGCAGGGGAGGGGAGGCATTCTCCCCTGTGACTGAGGCTTGTATCTTGGTATTTTGCCCAAAGAATGCATGTCTTCCAAAAATGGCAGTTCTAGAATCTGCCACCTGCAGACAGAGGTGGTGGTCAGCGGGGCTGGCCCTTAGCCTGCCGGCCTTGACATGCCCGCCCTCCCCTCCCCTCTCACGCTGTCTCCACTTAGGCATTTTATTTTCTTGGGTTTCTGCCCCTTGGCCATTCCCGGGCCACACATCACACTGAGCCCATCACTCTCTTCCTTGTTCCTGATTTCTGAGCAAGACCACCTAATTATGAGCTGAAATAAAATGCTTGATGCCATAGCTTCCTTTGGCCGCCGGAAGCTCTGGTCTCTGAGGTGCCTGGGGCTCCCTTGTGCCCATAGGTGTGGGCCTGCCGTGTACATTTCTCCCTCTTCCACCCAGGGTCAGTATTCTCTTCCTCTGTGAAGAGGACTTCAAATAGTTCCTTTACCTCCACTTTACATTCAAAGACATTTTCAAGCTTATACAGGGAGAGAGGAGGGGACAAGGACATGCCTCCTTCCTCTCCCAGGACACCTCAGCACTCCCAAGGAAGAGGGGGGAACTGAGGAAGTGGGGGAAGGCCTGGCACCTGAGAGGCACGATGCTTTCACTGTTGGAATTTGTAGAAATAGAAAAGAGCAAGGCCATGGTTAGACCCAAGGTGCCTCTTCTTCCAAGCTACAGTCCAGGTGGAAGTGGGGAGCAAGGTGGGCAAAGGTTTGAGCATCTCCCCACAGTCAGATCAAGGGGGCCTCTGTCTCCTCCATGAGCTGGCCTGGGGTCAGCCTTGTTCCACTTTTGATGACATAGGGCTTGGAGGGTGACAGACAGTGGGTGGAGCAGGCAGGCTCTGTTTTTGCCATGTGAGCTGCCTGGCTTGACCAGAAAGAGGGTTCATTTCCATCAGATTTATAGAAAATAATCTCTCACTCTCATCACTTTCTATTTCAAGCAACTGCAGATGAGGCAGTTTTGGGGGCAGCAGAAAAGGCTCAGGTACAGAGCAGGAGACTGGGTACTGGCCACAGGAGGGCTGAGCTGGGTATTGGGGAGGGCACTGCAGGCACCCACTGTGGCTGTGCTTTTGGTACTGCGGAGAGGGGGTTGGTGCCGGGAGGTCACTTTCCTGCCCTGGCTTTACCCTGTGCTCCCGGGCAAGTCACTCACCACTCCCATTCAGCCTTGGTTCTCCTCTGCAGGGTGGAGCCCCCTCATCTGACCCCATGGGTCTGGGCCCACTGTGTACGCTTCTCCTTCCTCTACCCTGGGCCCAGTACTCTTTCTCTCTGCAAAGGGGACTTTAAACAGTTCCTTGATACCTGTTCCTGGGGAGGTTACCTGCTGGTCATGCCACACAGGTAAAAGTATAAACAGGCCTTGAGTGTTCAAGGATGGGCCTGCACCAGGCAGGCTCACCTTCACATGATACAGAGAAGCCAGGAAGTGGCTTCTCCATCTGAGGCCAGACATAGGAATCTGTGATCTCAGGGATCACAGCTGGGAAGCCACCTTCTAATTATGGGAAAAGAGGCTGGGCGTGGTGGCTCATGGCTGTAATCCCAGTACTTGGGAGACAGAGGTGGGTGGTTGCCTGAGCTCACAAGTTCAAGACCAATCTGAGCAATAGCATCCTCCTTTGTCTCTAAAAAATAGCCAGGTGCCATGGCGGGTGCCTATAGTCCCAGCTATCTGGGAGGCTGAGGCAAGAAAATTGTTTGAACCCAAGAATTTGAGGTTGCTGTGAGCTAAGATGCCATGGTACTCTACCAAGGTGACCAAAGGAGACTCTGTCTCAAAAAAAAAAAAAAAATTATGGGAAACCAGAGCCCAGTTAGCACAGGGGTCTGGTCCAGGGCACTGGTCATCTCACCACTACTGCCCGCCTTGGTCAAGAATGGGTTCCATTTTAAAAGGTCAGACCCAAGGTCCCTCCCAATACCTGTGAAGAAAGGAGTTTATCAGGTTTCTGGGAAGCAAAGGGTGTGAGGCACCTTGGAGGGGAGATAAGTTGTTAGCAAGGAGTCATCGGCATCAGCTCACGGGTATGCCCACAGTTTTATAGTTAACATGTATGGTTGCTTAAGCGGTCACATTTCATCCCATAAGAACCACACGAGATAGTCACGCCAGGGACTTACCGAGCCCTTTGACAGCTTAAGTGATTTAAATAAAAAGAGGAATTAAGACTATAACGTCAATGTTAGAGTGAGATAGACTTCAGCTCACAAAAGGATAAGCCTCCAATGTTTCCGACTGTACACGAGAGTCTGCTTTGTAAAGTGCTGAGTTCCTTGGCCCTGGGGGTATGTAAGCAGTGTCTGGGCAACTGCTGGTTGTAGATATTGTGGTATGTTTTCACCTATTAGATGGGGTTAGATGACCTGATTTGGCTGAGGGTCCCCTCCCATCCTGGGAGCACAGCTGGGCTTGGGGGAGGTGGGTGGAGGGTGGAGGAGGCGGGTGTACCTGAGGTTGGATGACCTGATTTGGCTGAGGGTTCTCCCCCCATCCTGGAAGCACAGCTGGGCTTGGGGGAGGTGGGAGGAGGGTGGAAGGGCGGTGTACCTGCGCTTCTCGTTCCAGGCATTGTACCACTTGATGAACCGCTTGGTGCTCTGCAGCTTGGGGTGCAGGCAGTGCTCCTGACCTCGGTACCTGGACACACTCTTGGTGGTGATGCTGAAATGGAGCGGGACAGATTGAGGAGCCTGAATAGTAGCCCCGTAGGTGGCCCCAGGCTGAATTGGAGCACTGAGAGACTGTGGTCTATGTGCTCACTCCCTGGCTGGCTCTTTGGAAGGTTCTGGGTGTCCCCTTATTCTCTGACTCTACATTAGGGTCTAACCCTGTATGGAGTGAGCAGCCCTCACCTTTCTCCTTAGACTCAAAATCTGGCATCGAGTAGTGAAGAGAACCAATGCCAGCAAGGTGCAGGGGCCCGGACCTCTGTCTTTGGATTTGAGGAGCTCCATGATAGGCTCAGACATGCCCTACAGTTGCCTCCTTAACTCCAGTTCCCCTAACCCTCTGCAGGTTGCCCAGGGCTAGCCATTTCTGGATTCTGAAGCAAAGTCTTATTGGGCCATGAAGCTCATTTTCACTCTTGAGTGTCAGGTCCCAGTTATCTCACCCTCAGGCAGACAAATAAGACCTCTTTTCTCTACAGCCTGAAATCTCAGGACAATATTCCGACACCTACAGAACGCCTAGTCACATGGAAGAGAAGCAGATAGCACCTTACAGGGTACAGGAGCCTGGGTTTGAATCCCAAGTTTGGCTATGGGACCTTGGATAACCTTTCTGAATCCAGTTTGCCCATCTATAAAATGGATACAATAACAGGTTCCATCTCATAGGGCTATTGGGATGATCAAAGTATGTAATCTGAGAACCTGGCAGAAACACCATGATAGTTACTGTTATTAGGAATTAGTCCTGGAAGGTGAGATGGCCAAGGTGAAAGAGTAGCCTTAGCATGTGTGCCCTGGTCTGGTAAGGGAGGCAAGCCTGCTGCCTTGCAGCCAGGGCTGGGTTACAGGGATGGTAGGAGTTAGGGGGAACCTTCTGGATGAGGGAGGAAGGATGGTGTTTCTGGGGTACTTGGCAAAATGCAAAGTGTGAAGTGAGGATGCCACTTCTTGAGAGGCACAGTCAAACAAGGTCTTATGGCAGACTGGATATTGGACTAGGCATTTGGGGCAAAGAGGGGAGGTTGGGGGTGAGAGTAGAAAGTGTCAGAGGAGAGGCAGAGGCCTGTTAGTTCCCCACAGGTACCAAGTTTAAAGTGTCAGGGCTCATGGGCCAAGTTCTTGAAGGAGGCATAATTGCTGTGATCTCAGTCTCTGGAGTGATGGAGAGAGAACATCAGATCTTGCCATCAGAATGGGGATAGACTATTTTCTGGGTGAGCTCTTCTATTCCCTTCTCTGTGCTCTAGGGGCCGGGATGGGCCTTATGCTCATGCTGAGTGACTGGTGCTGCCATCACTAGACCCCTCTGGGTCTTGAGCATGGGCCAGGTTTCAGAGTGTGCCATTGTACACAGTCATCCTGCAGGAATTTAGCAAATGCTTTTCTCTCTGCCTACGAGGCTGCTTTTGCTCTGAAGGAAAGGACGAGGTGATGCCTAGTGAAAACCCCCTTCTCAGTCAGCCAGTGTGCAGGCTGAGCATCCGACATCCTGAAGGTCAGGGAGAGCAGAGAGGGAAGCTGGCCCTCCCACCACAGTGTTCAGATGCTGTGTCATCTGACTGGGATTATGGAAATCAGTTTCGGAGTGCGCACAGGAGGATTTGTGACCCCAGCAATATCAGAAATTCTGAATCCTGTGACCTGTCCTCAGCGGTTCTTGGAGTGCTGAGGGTTTTAGTGAGAGATCAGTGGATGTGGGATGCAAACTGCCCTTTCTAGGATCTGGACTCTTCCGGATCCTTCTGGGTGCAAGGACTCCCACTCCCAAAGCACACTGCTCCACTCCATCCCCACACCCCTAACTTCAGCAAGGATTTCTGGGTGACTCAGGATGAGCTGGAAAACTCACTTTTGTTCAGACTTTGTGGCTGGAAACTTGCTTTGGCAAAAAGTGCTGGCCCCTTGTCTGATCTAGAGAGTTTTAGGATCTTGTGAGGGGAGAGGAGCTTTCAGCCCTTCAAGGATGGGGTGGGGGTTGGAGGTTTAGGAGAGGGTGACTGTGTGCTGATCTCTTGTGTGTGAGTTTTCACAGGGCAACATAAAGCCTTCTCATGAACTTCCTCTATATTTGGAAAAGTTTAGCCAGGAAAAGAGCAAGCCTGTTTACTGAGAGTTCTGTCTTTTAGGGGCATTACTATACTCCATGCCCTGCTTTCTTCCCCTGAGGGATCTCAGAAACTTGCTTGGTATGGGGTGGGGGGGTTTCAGCTCTTAGAGGAATGAACTTTAACTTGCAATGCCTCCTGTCATTTTCAGCCTCCCCACCCGCCCCTGGAAGGGCTTCTAGCTCCTCATCCAGTTTATTTGACCTCTGGCTCCCACCCAAAACATTTTCAGCTGCTTTTGTGGACTTGGTCTGAAAGGCAAGGGGCAGGGACAAGGAGGTTAATTTAGGTGCCTGTGAAGGAAGGCAGTGGGGTCAGCTCGGGCCAGTGGCTTTTCAAATTCCCCTAACTTCAGCCTGACTGTGCGGTCCCTAGGCAGGGGATGGGGGAGCCAGTGGGGGTGAGCCCTGCTTCCTCAAACACTGTGTGAAGGCCTTTGGGCCGCAGGGCCAGGAGGGCCAGCCGGTGGAAGGCAATTGCCCAGACTGAGAATAAAGTGTATCCTGTTTCTGGGGGAGGGGAAGAGGGCCCAATGGTCCGTGGCAAATATTTGGTAGTTGCTTTGCCAAGGGCTTCCTTTCCTGGCCAAGAGTGTATTGATGGGGAAACAGCGGTGTTGGCCTCAAGTGGTTAATGGGAAGGCAGAAGAGTGAGGAAACTCAGTGTTCCCTCACGCTGCCCCAGTTTTTAAAGCATTCCGCCATCCCCACCACACAGGGCTCCAGCCATGTGGCACATTAACCCCAGCAGAGCACTCTCCCCAGACTGCTCGGGATCCTGGAGCCACAGGAGTACAGCTGGGAGGGAAAGAGCTGAGCATTCCCAAAATGAGTCTCTAGGAGACAAAACACTGTGGTCCTCTGCTCTGTGACTGGGAAGGACTGTGGAGGGAGAGTCAGGATTTAAGATAATGTCCACGTTAATCCTCTGTCCAGGGAAGGGAGGGCAGCGGCCTCAGGTTGGGTGTGAGGCTCTGATTCCTATCTAGGCTTCTAAGTTAGCCTCCGAGCCCTTTAAACCCTAGCAGAGAGGCTGTGACAGTGCACCTGGGAGGCTACCCCTCCAACTCCATAGCACAGGTGAGCTCCAGAGGCTGTTTCCAGAGTGAGGGACAGGGACCCCCTTTTCCAGCCTGTCTCCCAGAGTATAGCGCCAGCGTCCAGAGGACTCGCTGGGCAATGACCAAGGCTTCCCAAGGCTTTGACAAAGGCAGAGAGAAATGTTTGTTTCCCGCCCCGGCCCCAGGCTGTGCCCCAGGCTGTGCCCCAGCCCCAGGTTAAGAGCTGCGCACGCCCAATGCTCAATGTAAGGAGTGATAACTCACATAACCATCTTCTCCTCGCAGTGCGGGTATTTTGGCTTCATTTCCAGCTTCTTCACGTCGCTGTAGCGGATCTTGGGCCCCTTCCGAGAGCACTTGCATTTGGAGCCTGTGGAAGAGTGTGCGGAACCGCTCAGTTGTGCGAAGGGGTCTCGCGAGCCTCAGTCGCCCTCGGTACCCACCCACAGCCTCCGGGGACCCAGAAAGCCTGGAAGTTGGCGTTTGGGCCCTCCAGGACAGGACTGGGAGGCGACAAGGGGCCCTCCCGGCACTCACCGTCTACGCGCGAGGCGCACAGCGCCAGGAGCAGCAGGAGCAGCGCGGCCGCCAGGAGCCTCATGCTGGCCGGAGGGGCGCGGCGCGGGAGCAGGGACGCGGGGAGGACGCCGGCCCGTCCGTGTGGCGGCCCGAGACACCTCCCGGTTCGGCTCTCTAGAGCTGCACCGTCTCCCGGCTGGGCTTGACTTTCTCGGGCTGCACCGTCGGTGGGTGTCGGGGGCTTTCTGTCGCCGTGCGCTGCACTCCGCGCTCGGCTCCCGCTCTCTCCACAGCCTCCCTCCGCCCGCCCTGGCCTCTTTTAAATCCGCTCCTGCCCTCGCAGAGAGCTCGCTCATTAATATGCAGAACCGCTCGGTGACTCACAGAGATTTCTCAATGTGGTGGGGGGAGGAGACCTTCCCAGCCGGCCCGCCACGGACCGGACCGCGATCGCGATCGCAGCCACGCGTGCACACGCACAGTCACACACTCACACACTCATATCCGACACCCTCTGGAGCTCACACACTTGCTCACCCAGACTACAGCGCGCACGCACTTCCAATGCCAGGCTTTGCTTTTGGGAGCCCCGACGGTGGACAGGCTTTCCGACTCTTGTGGTTCCTTCTCTAGCCAGACAGGCCAATGGTTTTGAGAGGCTGGGAGACCCAGGCCCGGGGCCCAGATCTCAGAAAAGGCCTTGAAAGGGTTTTGGGGCAGGTGCCAAGTGTGAGCGCCAGCAGGCCTGACCCCTAGGGTGTGGGCAGTCTCTGTTGGGCCAGCAGCCTTGGTGGCCAGAGTGCTTGGCCAGGTCTGGACAGGGGTTTGTCATAGGCTGTACAGCAGCAAAGACATTGCCTGCGGTCCCTGGAACTGACTCAAGGAGAGTGTTTGGGGAGTTTGGGTCACTCCCAGAGGAAGTGAGCCTGTGGCCTAGTGGCTGTGTGAGTGTCCAGGGGCTGAGGAAAACCAGGGGGACTCCTCATTGTTTCCAAAGGCAGGCAGAGGCCAGGGAGCAGTACCGGTGGTACCCATCTGGACGAAGGTCCTCCTATGTCCCAGACATCCTGCCAGGCTTCGTGGTGTTCTGGTGTGGGTCCAGCCCTGGCAGCAGAAGTTCCTGCTCTACTGCTTACCAGTGCAAGTGACTTTGCCGCTCTAAGCCTACGTTTTATCATCTGGAAGGTGCAGAGTGTCACAGTGTCTATCACAGGGTGTCTGTGAGAACTATAGAAGATCATGTATGAAAAAGTGGTTAACAGAGTGACTGACCTGTAGACAACGCCCAGAAAGTCTTACTTGCTGGCATCAGGATTATGCATATATATTTTATCTTTTTCCCTTTAAGCTGTTTGACTTCAGAATTATGTATATATTTTTTATGTATTATTTTGATACTTAAACATTTCTACTTTTCTTCCAAGGTGGTATTTTTTGTTCCTTTGTTTCACAGGCATGAAAACAGACTCAGAGGAGAAAGAACTTGCATGAGGTCACAGAGCCAGGAAGCAGTTGAGTAGGCCAGGAAGGTCCCCTGTCTACGTGGCTATAGAACTGAGGACACTCCTGCTCCTGGGGCACGCTGGTGGCCTTCAGGCCTGTTGGCCCTTGGCCCTTCATTTCTTGTGCTGCCCGGAGAGATCCAGAGGCAGGGGATAAGAGCATCTCAAGCTGTACAGTCAGCCTGGAAGCTCCCTGGGGGCAGGTACTCAGAGGGTCCTCGGGGGTGGGGGTGGGCATAGTCAGCTGAGGGGCAGAGTGGCTGTTTCTCCCCACTTGGGGCGCTTTTCACACCTCCAGGGGCAGCTGTGCCTGAGCCTATACCTAAATGGAGGCTGGTGGTGGGACGTTTGCACATGTGCAGAAGGAAAGTGCAAGGGAGGGAGTGCTTTGGGCCATTTATGTTAATTTTTTGAAATCCAAAATTAATTTTTCCTAATACGGAACAAGCACGTGTTTGTTTCAGGAAAATCAGAAAACATACCCGGAAGAAACATAAGAAACACAAGCAATTCCACCCACTCTGAGATCTCTAGCAAGATGCTGGTGGTGTTGCCCTTCCAAATCCCTTTCTCTTTGCTTTGCATGCATGTGTACAAATGGGATCAGGCAGTGTGCGCTGTTTAATAACCTGCTTGTTGTACTTATCAGCATGTAAAGAAAACATTGTTCCATGCGCCTAGTCTTGCTTCTGTTGTATCTGCCATAATAGCATCATTTGAGGCTGAGTAGTGTAATGGCTAGGAGGTGGGTGTCTACAGTCATAGCTGCTTACTAGCTGTGTGGCTTTGGGCAGATGACTTAACTCTTCTGGGTATTGGTTTCCTCATCTGTGAGGTAGACAAGATAATGGTATCCACAGCACAGACGGAGTTAATTGAGGCGATGCCTGTAAAGCTTTAATGTGCTTCCCAGAGCATGCTGGTCTCTGGTTTTCAGAAAGCTCCTGCAGAAGCCCTTGTGTCTTTACAAACAGAACCAACCCCTGTTTGCGTGAGCTCTCTCAGTGCAGAGTGTTTAGTAAGTGCTGTTGTTATTACCACTATTTTGGGTGCAGAATATTCCATTCTACAGATGTGTTATAACTAATTCAGCTGATTACTCCCTGTTAGACGTTTGGATCGTTTTCAACCATATGCTCTTACAAGTGGTGCAGTGTGACAAATATTCACATAGCTTAATTTGGGGGCTACTCTTTATAAATTGGATCAGGTCTAAGAAATGAATCACTGGGCCATGAGACATGCTTGTTTTAAGGCTTTAACATAAATAGCCAATTGCCCCCTCCCCCAAATATGATACATTTTATGTTGCGAAAGGAATTTCTTAACTACCAAGCTTTTCTAAGCACCTGCTGCCAGCAGGTCTGTGGGTGGCACTGCCCAACTGAGCGAAGGAGGGGGCTTGATCTTTGATATGTCTCCAGGGTGCAGTAGCCCTAGCCAGGGTTTTTGAGCATATGTTGAGGCAGGATGAGCTGGGCATAGGTCAAGTGGCACTGTTTGCTTCAAGGAGGTGCCCTGGGGTGCAGTGAAGGACAACACATGCCCTGTTCCCTGGAGCACAGCCTTCTCAGTGTGTGTGCTGCTTCTGGTAGATGGAATGGTCCTAGATGGTCATGCTGGGCTCTAGGAGAAGGTTGACACAAGGTGTGGAGGACACAGGACAGAGGAAGTAGAAAAAGGACGCCATTCCTAGGGGGAGTAGAAAATTGGCTGAGACCCTGGGGACTGACTGACCTCGTATGTTGATGTTCATGGAACACCCACTGTGTGCCAGACTCTTTTCACAGTGCTGGGGATTTAGGGTAACCAGAGGTGGATATGTGCCTGTCCCTAAGGATCTCAGAATCTAGTGAGGAAGATAGATATTAACCAAATGACTGCAGAGATGAATGTGGAACATCTCCAGACAGTGAGCTGGGGATGGCTTCTAGAGGAAGGGGCCACTGCGTCAGAAGGGAGGGATGGGGAGTCAGTCAGCCAGTGATGGCAGGGTGGCCACTCCTGCCCTGGAGGAGGTCACTGCTCAAGGCCCTTTGCTGGCTCCTGATCTCTTGCAGAATCCAGCCCAGGTCCCAAACAATGCCAACCTTCTAGTGACCAGCACCTGCCATTTCCCCCACTGGCTGTGCCCAGCCACAC